>CAUZXS010003624.1:0-87500 GCA_963585895.1 Sepioteuthis lessoniana
CCCCTTCCTAATTGTCTATAGATTTTCAAAAAGAATCTACATTGCTTCTCTTGTAACCACTATAGAAAATTTCAATGAATGTAACGTTAATTTTCTTCCAAATAAGTATTAAGCCCTCTTACACCAGTGGATTCTACTTTAACCAAAATTCCTCTGGGCTTCTTCCCAGATATTTCGCTCTACCCAAATTTTAGTGTCAAAATTCATTCTCAATTTAGAAACCAAAAAAGATGGATGTAGCCAACTATTGTGAATATAAAGCTTGGTTTACATATACAATTATGTTTGGCTAAAAGTGGTTGATCACAGCATATTGAGACTACAGGTCAAAAAGTATCAATAATTAGCAGTGACTCGTGAAAAGTTTATCTCAACATCTAAACAGCAATCAAGACGGTTCGACATATCCAACTTCCTTTCGAAGTTTTTCAGTTGTTCATATATTTTCCTTTAAATTCTAATGTTTTTAAACTTCAGGAGATTTGAAATTCTGTTTAAATAGTTTATGAACACACCTTGTATGCAAATTGAAAAAAAAACACTGTGAAATAAGGATACGGATTAACTTCACGGGTGACCAAAAAAAAAAAAAAAAGGGAAAAAAGCATAATTAGATTTATTTTGATTTATTTTTGTAGAAGTCATAAAAAAAGTTTATGGGTTCTGTTTTTTTATTTGTGTGGGGAGGGCGTCACCCTGTATATAAAGAAGACCGGAGACCCACATCAGCTGAAATATTTTAAATGAAACAAAGTATGAACATACGAATCATAATTAGCGGGGAAATAACTGTTTCAATTCTTTTTAGAATGGGCTATTTTAAGGTTTATTTCTTATTTATTTCTCTTTTATATTTAGCTGATTTTTTGTTCCATAATGAATTAGAAGCAAATAAAAAGAGTGAACTTATTAGTTTATATAAATCTTCTTATACACTACTAAGTTAGGCTGTGAATCTTAAGTGTGTAATATCTTTTATTGAATATTCTTCAAATTATCTCGTACTATAAGTCAAGGGATACACACACACACACACACACACACACACATACACACCGACATATATATATATATATATATATATATATATATATATATAAATTAATTCACGAGTCGGGACTATCCTACTACAGTTTCGCCTAAAACGGCTCCTCGGGGTATCTAATACCGAATATAACAGGTATTAGGTACTGACTATACCGGTATTAAGTACCCTGAGGAGCCGTTTTAGGCAAAACTGTAGTTGGATAGTTCCGACTCGCGAATTAATTTTTGTAATTTGTTCTACCTAGTGTTGAGCACTTTTTGTAATTGTAGCATCGCAGCATTTTACAGTGGTTTTTGATCTTTTGACCAACTGATTGCGTATCTCTTGCATTTTTTCAATTGTTGTGACAAGGTTGGCCTTTTTTTTTTCTCCTGATAACCTTTTTCTTTTTTCCCGGGCAGTGATTCGATAGATATTGTTAGCTCTGTTTCTTGCGTTTTTTTAAATCTTTTTCTTTGTCACCGTGAGTGCTGTTAGGTTGTAAATTAGTATATATATTTATATATATATATATATATATATATATATATATATATATATATATATACAACCCACCCTCCCGAGCAAGATGAGACACAGAGTCAATTTTTCAAACCGGAGTTTGACTTGTTTATATTCAAAGTTTTCTGGTTGCTACATCTTTGTTAAATAACCTAGTTTACCCAATATGTACAGAGAGCATAATAAGATTTTATACTTTCTCCAAGAGTATTAGTATTAAGCGAAACCCAAGCAGTCCTGTCGAGGTTTCGAACTCGTGTCATTTCCTACGAGGGTAACCATTATATTATCCCTGTCTCTCCGTATCTCCTTGACCCTGTTTGTCTCTCTCTCTCTCTCTCTCTCTCTCTACCTCTCTATCTCTACCTCTCTATCTCTCTCTCTCTATATATATATATATAGGAAGTTAGGAAGTTAGTGTTGAGAAAGGGATGTAAGAAACGAGAGAATGAAAATGAAATAAATGAAAATGTGGATTATATGATGATGTTTTCCCTTGTAAGGGTTTCTTTGGTCAATGATCTTGAAATAAAATATTATTCGGACTCCTTAATAGGGGATGTGAAACTGTAGCTGATGTTGCCATGACAACATAGTTATGAATGCCAATCTTAATGTGACTTTAAAAAGAGGGAACGAAAAACCTTCGAAATTAATTCAGGTCCGTTCTTTAAGCTAAGAATTAAGGGATCTAATTTTTAATGGACCTTAGAATATTTATCCGCGAATATTTAGATTCCTAATTTGATATACATGAAATACATTTAAATCTCAGCTATATCGCGTTTCTTTTAAACAAAATGCTGAATACATGTTAGTAAAATAGAAACAAAGACCCAAAATTGAACACCAAAAAGTTAATCCGACAAAACCAAATTCTTTAAATGCACCATCTTGACTTTGACTCGAAAATTGAATATAGTTATATTGTTTTTGAATACATATAGAAACATAATAAATAAAATAGATATAAAACTATATGATAGGAAGGCATTAATTTTTTTTTAGGAAAAGTATATCAGAGAAATATCTAAAAAAATCGTTCATACGAGCAAGAGAATGCTTTTAAAAAAGCGATTAAAACAGATCATTTCTTTGATTTAAGGAAATGGTTCGAACGTTATTTTAAAACATAATGAGAAATATTCAAAACTTAAAGATTCCGTTTAAATCTTTTTAAATAAAGTGATTAAACAACCAGGTGCATTTTATAGCGTATCAATTTTTTTGTCAAGATAAACGTAAAACAATATAACGACAAAAATAACATAACTTGAATCATGCTATAAATGATTAAATAAAGATAATAATCTACTATCTATTCCCAAAAACGATATTACATCACAAACAAGAGTTATGATTTAAAAACCTTTAATTATTTTCAGAACTATTTATCTAACTCAGAAATCTAAATATATTCATGTTCCAGATTTCCAAAATTTAATAACGATTGGTTTTCTTGTATACCTTGTCATAACAACCGTGGAGAAAATTATAACGTTATTCCAATATATTTCCCCAAGAATTAAACAAAATATCGACGTTCTAATGTCAAAAATGTCGCCCAAAATGAATTCCATAATATATATATATGTGTGTGTGTGTTTCCTGATTTTTGTGTAACATATTGACCTTCAATCCATCCGTCAATCAAGGAACAGGTGCATCCGGTCAAAGATATCAGAGTATAACCTTGAGTGTGGACGGGTTGAATTGGGTGTTCATGTGACGTCCACAAGGAACAGGTGGATGTCAAACACTTATATAACCCGGGGCCCCTGACAGGTTCAGTTAGTTTGGGGTCAGTTGTTGCAGTTCGAGGCAGTGAGAACCAGGTCTCAGCTGCTCAACCAGGGCCCCCGTTTGAGCAGCCCAGCAGGACGAGAAAGAAGTGCTGCTAAAAACAGAGGAAGTGGGAGGGTCAATATGTTGCAGTCTCTGTTCAGTCTCCGACTCACCTCTCACACATAATCCTTTCGTAACCCTTTCGCAACCATTTCGAATAAAGTGTGAGAGGTATACTTTTCTAAGGAAGCGTGTTCGTGCATCATTATTTTGTTGACTTTGTTTCCGCATGTATATGTGCATAGTTGTATATGTATAGGGTTGTGATTATACTCCAGTTGCTCGTCAGTGAACATTTAGTAATTTACTGTTTTTGCTTGAATGTTCATATGAATAGCGCTCCCAATGAGAAACGGACTCAACAGAACCTACACGAGTGAGTTCAAGTCTCATTGGACATCCCGTTTATCTGGCATTGTGCCATATCAAGGCAAATACACTAGTGAATTAGTAAATGATCTCTGACGAAAGCAACAAGCTAGAAACATATACTTCTGTAAGAACAAGATAATTCTTTAAAAAATCCAAAGCTAAGAAGAAAATAATTTGATCAGAATTTTAAAAAATGTTCTATTAACGCTACTAATATGACAATCCTTTAAAAAGATTTAATAATCATGAGTTTATTTTCACTGTTTCTGCTCGAAAAAAACAATTTGTAGAAGATTGGCTAATCTGTTGTCTTTAATATCTCACTGTCTCTTAGGACTTGATATAAACTGGCTTTTATCAAAGTCCAAAGTGTTACGCAGAGTCAAGTAAACTTCTTGTTCACCAAGAGAAACTTAATAGCTGAAGTATAATTCTTCTTTTCCTAATAAAGAACTCCAAAATATTAGCCAAGTCTCGTATAGCTGACAACTCTAATCAATGTCCACTTCAAATCATCCCCGGTAATCTTTCCAGAGAGAATAATAAGAAGAGCCAATATTTTTATTTGTTTACGTTGTTTTCTTTTTTTGAACTTGTTCTTTTCATTTTGGATTCGGCACACGACGTCTGCTGTGTCAGGAGATATGAAGATCAAGCGGAAGTCTTCGTAATATAGAGGTTAGCGGCTGTGAATTCAGCTCTTTCTGAGGAGACGATCGAGAAGCATTGCTTGTCTAACTTTGATTAAGATTGACTTGCAAGGAAGGAATGATTCCCAGGAGACTGATTTTCTCCTTTAGTAAGGCTAGAAGCAGCATTTCTCTGTTTTAGTGGACGTCCAATCTGATTTGTATGTGAGAATAAGAACGTTCGTGTTGACTTTAAGAGAAGAGCCAGTGTTATTTTATAAAAGATTGGATAATGGAATGAAAAGAACGAATTAAAAGACAGAAAAAAAGAAAATAAAGGGTCTGAATAATGTTGAATTAAGGCTAGAAGTTGGGTAAAACAGTTTTAAAATAAAGGAAAGAAGGATGGAAGAATGTCAGAAAGTAATAAGCCGATGCAAAAATTAATGAAGGCTAGAAAATATTAGCGAAAAAGAAAATGGTTAAATTAAGATAGAAATAAAGGCAAAAATGGAAAAATAATAAAAGGAAAAGAAATAAATAAATAAGCAAAGAAAGAAAGAAAGAAAGAAGGAAATGGTCACACTTAGAAATAAAGGAAAGAAAGGTGAAGGACAAAACAGGGTATATATAAAGAAGAAGAGTAAATACCGAATAAATTAGTTACATAATCTTTAATATATGAAGCAAAAAAAAGGTGGTTGGTGGTTCCTTGTTTTCACGGCATGGACGCTAACAAAACGACTGGAGAAGAAGCTAGATGGCAATTACACAAGAATGCTGCGTACAATCCTGAACAAGTCCTGGCAGCAACACCCCACAAGACACCAACTGTACGGCCACCTGCCCCCTATCACGAAAACTATTCAAGTTAGACGAACCAGACATGCAGGACACTGCTGGAGAAGCAGAGATGAACTCATAAGAGATGTACTCTTATGGATCCCCACACATGGCCGCGCAAAAGCAGGACGACCAGCTCGAACGTACATTCAGCAGCTATGTGAGGATACAGGATGTTGTCCTGAAGACCTACCTAGGGCGATGAACGATAGGGAGGAGTGGCGAGAGAGGGTCAGGGATATCCGTGCTACCAGCGCGATATGATGATGATGATGATGAAATATAATAAATATCTGAAAACGATTGTAGCTTTAATTAACTATTTTTAGTAGACATAATTTTTTTCATAATTATATGGTTTCAAGTACCCCAATCGAATACATATAATTTGAATGAATTATATTATTTTATATAACATTTCTTAGTAAATATTAATGACATAAGGATCAAGGCATAATGATAGCGATATAGGTTAGGTGACCTGGTGACAGTGACCAAAAAGGTGAGTACATAAGTCAATGCTTAAAACTTGCTGAAAACGAAAAACTAAAAATAAGCAAACACCTGGATCTTGCTAGAGAGCTCAAAAAGCCGAGGAACATGAAATAGAAAAATAATACAAGTTGTAGTTGTTTCCTTTGGAACACTTACCAAAGGTCTGGAAAAGAGATTAGTGAAATGAAGATTACAGTGCAGTCTCAAATGATTACACTGAAAGGATGACCCCGACCACACACACACACACTTTTCAGCGTTCTGGATTCTGTTTAATGTCATACGCAGAAAGCAAATGGGAAGACCAGACCTTGAATAATTTAAAGAAAGAGGAAAGGAAGATTGGAAGAAGGAATGGATTATTGAAAGATGATAAATTTCTATATCCTCTTTTGCCTGCTCATTGGCATAGTGGGTAGAGTGTTTGCCAATGGTCCGGGAAACCTGGGTTCAATCCCTGGTCGTGACATATCAAAGACTTTTAAAAGGGTACTCGATACCCCCTTGCTTAAAACTCCGCAATATAAGGTACGTATCAAAGGTAAAGTGGAGCAATCCAGGGAAAGGTGTAGCACCCTCCCTTACACGTCAGTGTAGTAGCTATCGAAAAGGGAGCCTTCAGTTCGTCCTCAACTACGGTCGCCAAATTAACTTTTATTTTTATATCCTAATTTACCAACCCCTCCACTCGGGCAGGATATGACACAAGGTCAATTTTAAGCAGATTTTTATGGGCTTGAATTCAGAGTTTTCCTTCTCCTAGACTAGTTACCTCGCCAAGGCTGAAGAACCCAGTCGGTCCTACTATTTACCAATAGCTGAAGGGAGAATAATTGGTTTCATACCTTTACCAAGGGTATTAGTGCTATGTGAAATGCAATTAGCTTGGTCTATGATTTTAACTCGTGTCCCCATGTCCATTTCCTACGACGATAGCCATTACACCACGGCAACCTCCTTTCATTTTTATATCCGCTTGCTTTTTTTTTACCAGGTTAACTTAAGTTTAGTAAACCTCAACTAAAATGAAGCGTTTGAAATGTGTTATAGACAATAGATCTGAATGAAATTAATCATGTGGTTAATGGAATAATTTAATGAAAAATATTAGATCAAATATTGTTTCAATAATGAGAACTGATAACGAAGTGATGAGAATATCAATGGAGGAAGAGAGACGAAAACGACAAAAAGATTGCTATCAAAAACGAAACAAAGGAAAATTTAAGATCCAACTGATGAGAAAACATGGTCGTCTTTATGTAAGGAGAAACATATAAAATGATGCCATTAACTGCTATGCACTGAGATATGGGCTCGTGTGTGCTTCACTCCCCAAACATTAATTAATATTAGGATGGATAGAATGATAGATTAATAGATCCAGAGTCAAAGACAAAACTGAGAGAAAAGATCTATATATATATATAGAGAGAGAGAGAGTGAGAGACAGATACAGACAGACAGAGACATACATACAGACAGACAGAAAGTCAGACAGACAGACAGAAAGAGAGATTCACAGAGAACGCGACAGACTGATTGAAATAATATGAAAGGTAATAAAATTAAAATAATCAATTGCTAAACATCGATTGTTTTGGAACAAGGCCAGAAGTAGGAGTTACCCAGTTAGAATCGAACATTTTAACAACGATCTATGACAAACTCACAAAAGTTTGCACCACGCGAGATGATGATAACGCACAAAAGTGATCATATATCTATTTTAGCTTAGTTTGGCCCAAGGTTGAGAATTATGGAACACTCACCGGGATCGAAACCACTCGCAGCAGACAGCTATCATATATTTCTAACCATTACTGGATAAGAAGCTCCCTTAAACATAATGAGCGCTTTGACACAAAGATAGCTTTCCGTATTACCTGGTGAGGAAGGAAATCCCTACAAGTTATTATACGAGACTACATTGCTAACCACTTACCACAAGACACCCAAAAAGTAAATGAAGTAGAACTTCTTTGCAGAGTAAAATAGTTGCTTTTTTCGATTAATTACTGTTAAGTGTCAGATTAAAACCTAGGTTTAGAAACGGTTATTTACAAGAGGAAAATAGATTTCTGTTTCAACTCGAGACAGTTTCATATTTTTCATCTATAGTAAAATAATAATTGTTGAAAAATAAGTCTATAGAAAGCAATGAAGTTTATAGTAATGATTAAATATTTCTATAGTAATACATCTTTACTTTTTCCTTCATACTTTAAAATCAGATATTACGTTCGTTCAGAATATATATATATATATATATATATATATATATATATATATATATCATCATCATCATCATGGATATCCCAGACCCTCTCTCGCCACTTTTCCCTATCGTTCATCTCCTCTGGCAGGTCTTCAGGGCTACATCCCGTATCCTCACATAGCTGCCGTATGTACGTTCTAGCTGGTCGTCCTGCTTTTGCTCGGCCATATGTGGGTGTCCATTGGAGTACATCACTTATGAGCTCGTCCCTGCTTCTCCAGCAGTGTTCTGCGTGTTTGGTTCGTCTAACTTGGATAGTTTTTTTGATGGGAGGCAGGTGGCCGTATAGTTGGTGCTTGGTGGGGTGTTCCTGTCAGGTCTTATTCAATATTGCTCGTAGCATTCTTGTGTAATTGCCGTCTATCTTCTTCTCGGGCCGTTTTGTTAGCGTCCAAGTGGTGCATCCATACAGCAGTCTCGACACGACCGCTGCCTGGAAGAAACTGCGTTTAATTTTATCGGTCAGGTCTGATTTCCATATGATCGGTAGCTTATCGATAGCTGTCCCTGCCTTCGTTAGCCGCGTGTCGATGTATTTTTCGGTTGATGAGACACTGCTTCCTAGGTAGGTGAATTTGTCCACCAGTTTCAGAGAGGTTCCTTCTTGTATGAAAATGTCGCCTGCTTGATTAAAGCACATATATTCAGTTTTATGTTCATTGACATGGAGGCTAATGCCCACGGAGGCTCGTTCCAAACTATGCAGTAGTGTTTCGGCTTGGTTGGGTGTATTTGCCAGTATTGCTATGTCATCGGCGTAGTCGGCATAGTCGGTAATTGTTTTTTTCGGGTTACCTTCTGCTTCTTTTCTTTATCAGCTCTGAGCCGTTCTCTCTGATTTATCGATCGATGTTCTAAGCAAGTAGTCTAGACAGATGTTAAAGAGGTATGCAGCGAACGTGTCCCTTTGTAGTACTTCAGCTACAATGTGGAAGTATTCTGTGTCTCCATCCGGTGAACGTACTTTCACTTTGGTGTTTCTTTAGAGAATCGTTATTGCTGCTACGGTTTCTTTTGGTAGGCCGTATGCTAGTCGGATTTGTTCCACCTCCCCTCTGTGAATGAAATCGAAGGCCTTGGTAAAGTCGACAAATAGTAATGACGCCTGTAGGTTTTTTTCCCGTACATCTTCAAGGATTCTACGGATGGTCAATATTTGTGAGGTCGTGGATCTATTTCATCGGAAGCCATTTTGGTTTTTCCTTAGGATGTTGTCGATTTTGGGTTCTATGCGGTTTGGTAGTCGGACATTGTAAATTTTGGCTGCTATGGATGTAAGTGTAATACCTCGGTAGTTCTTGGCTAATCCGAGATCACCCTTTTTAGGGAAGAGGAAGATGCATCCCTTCATCCATCTGTCAATCGGATCTTGATTATAGACTGCGTTGCAGTGTTGAAGCAGTATGTCGTTGAATTGTCTATGATCAGTAATGTACTTAGTATTACTAATAATGTAGAGGATTGAAAATGCTAATTTTCTGTTCAGACTTTGGCGCATTAAAGTCTTAAAACTGCCTTTTCCAAATGAGTTGACTTCTATCTGTCCAACTCAGCATTGTAATTGTCAAAAAAATAAAAATGAAGAAAAAGGGGAAAATAAAAATGTGGCCGAAGGAAAACTTGAATAATTTGGAAAATAAGATATATGATTTACTGAGATTTACATTTTTTAATTCAAAGCCAGAAATATTGGAAACACAATGCGAATCGAATTTTATCCCGATGGTCTAATAGCCAGAATCTAATTATTCCCAGCCTTGTTGGCTTGAGCTGTAGAATAGCCAAACTGCATCTCAGCGTAGTTTTAAGACCCCCCCCATACACACACAGACGAATATCCTGGCTTGTACTCTAAACTGTTTCTGATGGTAAGAATCCAGTTCAGGAGCTTTGGAGTCCGTGTAAGATCACTTCATTGCCATTATTCCCATGATCATTTGGACCCGGTGAAGTAGAATCCGTTGGGTTCCAACTATGGGTTAAATAGAAATCTGTAATTATTTTCTAAACATTAAACCATTTAACTATGTGCAAAGAAATGACTTGCTTTACAATGTTACCTATAAACTATCTCTTTGCATATCACACACACACACACACACACACACACACACACACACACACACACACACACACACATATATATATATATGAAGAGACTTGGGAATTAAATAACCAACAAGTGTTGATATGCCATAATACACAATCAACCAAATAACCAAATAAAAAGGTATATTATTATGTATCATTTATTTATAATCTCTTTAGTATTGAAAATATATTACCAAGATACTAATATGTAACCATCCGATAACCGTTGCACACAGCAGTTTATTTCTTTTCAGAGAGAAGATAAAATTTTAGGCAAATTTGATTTTTTTCTAGTAGCTGTAGAGTTCGATAATAAACAATAACTAATAACATGCGTTTTTGTCGGGTGTTCCTCGTGAAATAAAACTCTGTATTTTTTATGTCCTACAGAAGATTATTGTTTTTTAATAAAATAAGATATTGTATCATCGACATCATTTGATAGATTTTTACGGGGACAAAAAACTCCCATAAGTTCATATACTCGTGAATGAAGAAAGTGTGGAATCTGCTTTTGTTAAGACCGAGTTTCGGCAATCTGCTCCTGGCATAGTTTGAAATCAGTTAGCATGTTTCATTTTACGACCACATTATTCTCTGCCACACACCTCAAAACAGCAAAACGTAAGAGTCCAGATTAATGTCAAAATTACATATATACTTTTTTCATGTAACTTTTCTCAATTGAGAGTTTTTTTTTTGTTTTTTTGTTTTTTGTAGGGGGGACTTCCTTCCGCTTTTACGGCTTTTATTATCACCTAACTTTTGAATATGAAAAGAAATATTCCAACGGAGAGTTGTGATGACAGACCTTCATAGGCTTTTCTATTTTTAGCTTAACACATCAAGACTTAGTTGAGACATATCTAAATTGAAACCAACGTATGTGGCATGTTAATGTTTTATCTCAAAACCGATAATTCTTAGATCTATTTGGAAGAAATAGGATGGGGTAAGTAGAAACTTCAGATAATGATATATGTCATATTGATCAGATACGGATTTAAGCTTTGGAAATTTTACGGCTCAGAAGAACATAAAATACGTATTTATTTATCCATTTAAGTTAGTTCTTTTCATCTCTCTCTCTCTCTCTCTCTCTCTCTCTCTCTATCTATCTATCTATCTATCTCACTCTCTCTCTCTTTATAGATAGATAGATAGATGTGTGTGTGTGTGTGTGTGTGTGTGTGTGTGTGTGTGTGTGTGTGTGTGTGTGTGTGTGTGTGTGAGCATACAAATGTGAGTCAATTATTACCCTAACATTTTTCTTAATATCATATTAAAATATCGCCTAATGATTGACTTTCTCCCATATCTAATCCTGTTTCTCTCTTTGCATGTCTGACTCAGATGGAACTGATATTGGAACAATCTGTTTCCTCCAGGAAGATAAAGGAAGTCATAGGATTGTCATAACTAAAAGAAAATAATTTACATATCTATGATGCTAGTATTCACGTTGAATCGAAGGTAATTTCAAAAAATAATGTTTTTAGAAATGTTTCAATTTCCTTAAAGATGATAGAAAACAAGCATTTGAATACGCGGTAAAGTTTAAAGGAAATACACTATCTTTCCAACATTTTGACTAGGAAAACCTCAGTTAATTACTTGTTTTCCTTTGTGTTTACTTTGAGCTGAAATAAGAATAAAACATTATAGTGTCAAATATAAGGAAAGAGAGGTGAAAAGATTACATTTCTCTTGAATTTCTCTTGGAGAGGGCTCTTGAAAATCAACATTTGCAAACCACTGCTTGAACACGTGATGGGAAATATACTGCTGTACCAGCGACCGAGTAAGACCACGAAACATATTGAGGGACAAATAAGTGCTATGCTATGTCCATAGAACAATTTCGAAAAATGAAATGATATCTTGTGTCAGCCTCCAAATAATTTAAAGAATGGAAACCTTTTTCCGGAAATCCACACTACAAAATTTTAGGACTCATTATTTTGTAAAAAAATATGAGATTAGTTAGAACTTTTCCTTTCTTTAATGTATTCGATATGAAGTTTTAGATACTCATGTTCCCTTACACACTTATATATATATATATATATATATATATATATATATATATATATATATATATATATATATTACAACTTACAACGCTTTCTGCTAGACAAATATTAGAACATTTTGTGGGGTTTTGTATTCAAAATTACATTTATCTATAGATAAAATATTAAGCAAATATAAATTCAAGTTAGTTAAGTTAGCGACCGAAGGCTCCCTTTTCCATAGCTGCTACACCACTGTGCAGTGGAGGGTGCTGCTCCTTTCCTTAAATTACTCGACTTTATCCTCGATCGTTACCTTATAATTCTGAGTATTAAGGAAGGAAGCATCAAGTACCATTTTTGAGTCTTTGGTATGACTCGACCTGGAATTGAACCTAGGTCTGTCAGGTCATTGGCGAATACTCTAAACATTATGCCAAAGTCCGGTTAAATTCATCTACTCATTCTTATTAAAATAATATACTGTTATAAGGCATCAAGTATTCTAATATATATATATATATATATATATATATATATATATATATATATATCTGTGTGTGTGTGTGTGTGTGTTTATTTATCCTTATCGATGAATACCGTCCCTTCTGAGTTTACACATCCAAACTCAGCATCTTCCCACTTCGTTGGGCAATGATCTTTCAAATAGGGCTGCTCGGAAACAAAAGTGTCTATCTTGTCAGTTCCTCTCATGGGAGGACACATAAACTATATTTGGTGAAGACTACTGCAACCCATGTGTAAATATATAACTATATGCTTCTAACTTGTCAAATCTGAATATCTCCTCACACCTTCATCATTTTGAGATGTTGTCCAGATAAAGGTTAGTAGATAAAATGAGACAATTTTCTAAATTATGATATTATAGAAGCAAACGCTTATATAACACGGACATTCTATCATTTTGCAATTATTATTGATTGATAAAGCGCTGAAAACAACCAGAAATCATGTTAACTCCATGTATTCAATTGGAAATATCCTTCTTCTTGTTGGATTACTTGATAAAATATACAGAGTCCAATACGCCAAGGGATATTAAGCTAGAGACAGTTGAACAAAAAGCATCCTCCATATTTTGACAGATCTCGTTTTTTCATCACGCAATGTGTATAGCTAAATTCCACACTAAACCATCTCACTGAGGGTAATGGATCAGTCAAGGGTGATCCAACTATGAACGTTTGGCTACATAGTACCCGTATCATATACAATGATCTGACAACACACACAAACGCGCACACACACACACACACACACACACACACACACACACACACACACACACACACACACACAAGTATACATATACATACAGTATCAGTTTGAAAGATTTGGCCACCTTAATGGTTTTATTTCAAACCCTAAAAGTTTTGAGAATTAATTTTTATTTATTGCGGACTTTTGTCCTCATCTTGGTAGGTTTTTTTTGTTTTTCTTTTGGTTTCTTCTTTCACTACGTTTCGGCCAGATTTCACCACTGGCCTTCTTCAGGTGATTTACCGCGACCTCGGATAGGAATGATGAGTCTTGTAACCGTATCCCCAGTAATTACTGCCTTCCATAGTTGCTGTCTATCGCACCTTCGGGGCCCGTGGCGCAGCGGATAGAAGCGTTGAGTCTCTACGGTTCCAGGGGAGCATTGTCAGATGATAGCGGTTTCAAATCCTACCCAAGCCGGCCAGAGGTTTACTTGGTCAAAAACGTGGTGCGATGGACAGCAATCATGGAAGGCAGTAATTACTGGGGATACGGTTACAAGACTCATCATTCCTATCCGAGGTCGCGGTAAATCACCTGAAGAAGGCTAGAGGTGAAATTTGGCCGAAACGTAGTGAAAGAAGAAAAAAACCTACCAAGATGAGGACAAAAGTCTGCAATAAATAAAAATCAATACTCAGATTAAGAAGCCTCATCTCAAAATGATTCCAATTAAAGACAATTCCTAAAAGTTTTATTTTTAATGAAACAAGTGAAACATTGCATTGTTTTTACTTATGCCAAATATGCGTCTTTCTCAGTAACTTTGACCATAGTATTACCAAATATATTTTGAAAAATTGATTTGAAGTCGTTTTCATTCCTTTCTACTCAGCATGAATAAAAGTTTTCTGGAAGTTACATTATACCTCAACTTGAACTCAAATTTATCGACAATGTGTTGAATTACTGCTTGTTTGATTCTAAATGTTTTATTGCTGCAGAGTTTAATTTCTTCAAAGTCACCTGCTTGCGAGACAGAAGGCTGAATTCTCCGACATCACCGTACAACTAAATAAATATTGTGAAAAAAAGTTGTCAAAATCCACTGTGAGAAGTCACTGTGAAGCTGGCATCTATGACAGAATTGCTGTCAAGAAACCACTGTTGAAGAAGCAAAACGATATCAAAAGGCTCCATAGGGCCAAAAATTAGACAATAGAGAAGAGGAATAAGGTCCTTTGAACTAGCAAATCAAAGTTCGAAACTTTTGAGTCAAATAGGAGTGTCTAAGCGCTGTGAAGTTTTGGTGAAAAAGCTACAATCCCCTGTATCGCGCCAAAAGTAAAGGGTGTAGCTGACTCTATTTTGGTGGGTAGGAGGATTTGCCAATTGCAAAGTCGGGGATTTGCACCTGGTGAAGGGCAAATTTAATCAGACCGATTATCTCAGTATACTACAGCATCATATGATCCCATCTTGAATATGGCTTCTGGCTCAAGAATTTTTACTCATGCCAGATAATGACCCAAGGCACTCTTGTAAACTTTGCCAGAGGTACATTAAAGCAAACAGCAATAGTATGTCCTTCAAATGATGTCTAGGCAAGCGCAATCAGCGGACTTAAATCCCATAGAACTGATGTGGCATGAACTTAACCGAAAAGTCAGAGCTAAACAACCCACAAGTGTGGCTCACCAATGACAAATCTTGAACAAAACCTGGGCAGAACAATGTTCATTCTACATCCAGCCTTTGGTGGAAAGAATGCCAAGACCATGTGAAGCAGTGAAAGCGGCCAAAATGGGGTCATTTTGATGAATCATAAATTTAAAATGTTTTTTTTTGTGTTTTTTTTTTGTTTTAATTTGTATTGAAAGGAAGACTCGTATTTGGTTTAGTAAATAAAACCATTGTGAAACTTAAGTTGTTTCATTAAAAATAATACTTTTAGGATGAGAAATAATTTTTTCGGGGGTGAGGCAAAATACTTTTGACTTTTAGTATATATATATATATATATATATATATTCATACGCCGATTTCAAACAAGTCAAACTTCGTTTACAATTGACCTCGTTACGAACTTAATCTGAAGTCTCAGTGACATAGATCTCTTTTGATCCGCCAGACATGATTCTTCCAGACTATTCCAGCCTGGTACATTTTGCTATGTGTGAAAACAAGTTCTGCTTTCGTTATTTTAGTTTCTACACTATCTCCTGACTTTGACACTTCACCTAATCTAGATTCTAACACTCTTTGTGCTTGCTTAAATCGTCCACTCTCACTGGTATCAAATAATTTAATTCTATCCTCGAGGTTTCTCCTTAAGTCAGCATCAATTATCGCTCTTGTCAGTTCCTGCTGGTTCCAAAAATCCTTCTCATACAACAAGAATGACCAGACATTCTAACCTTAGCATTATTCAATTCATTTTCAAAAATAAGTTTCAGGTCCAAATTCTTAAAGGACTCAAATCATGGACTGTCTAAACACTCGGTGAATAAAACTCAAGAGCTGACCAGATATGCTGATAGCCGTCTAAGTCTATTTTACAAATTCTCGGAAGTATTTTACATCCAAGTTATTAGTATGCCGTTGAGATCTCCCGATCTAGTTTGTTATAAAAGACGGAGTTTTATATCTTGCTCCATGACGACAAAAATGGCTCGAGGCACCCCTGGCCCACCAAAACAAGAATTAGTAAACCTACTGCAACTAAAGCAACAGTAAGTTCCACAAAGCAATAGAGGCACCAGCTACAATGTTTACCCCAGAGAGATCCGTGATTTTGTGACCATGTTTTTCGTAGACTTGATAATTCGCTATGTGCATTTATCAACAATGATCAACAAAGTTTTTCTATTTTGGTCTTTCCAAAACTGATCCAAACTGAAGAAAATCCCGTCTTTTTTACGAGTTGGGTTATCCTTTTTGTCCACTGGACTCAATCCTCAATATTGACCGCTAAGTGCACTTCATACATCAGCAGAGACGCTCCTTGTAAATTCAGGTTTGCCTTTTCTTCTGTCTTAATGAAAGGGAACTTCATACTCCACAGATTTCCAAAATCGGAGTTCACTATCAACTTAAATTTAGTGTTATATCTATGATACCTCCTTTGAGCTGAGGATACATTCAGTGTATGTATGCCCCACAGATAGGGTGCATAATTACCGGTTTAGCAACTATATACAATATGGACAAAAAGTTAACTCATACCGCCAAATTGCATATCTTCTTAAATCTTCTCATGTTCCTCTCTGGCTCTTTGTACCAAACGATTTACATTGAATGTCTAGTTCCAGAAAATATCCGCAGGCAATATGTTCTGCTTTGATGAATTAAGTCAGGTTCAATCATTGATGACAAACAAGGAAAAAATGTTAAGTTGAAGCTGTTAATTTTAATCGCTGATTTTATTTT
This sequence comes from Sepioteuthis lessoniana, assembly GCA_963585895.1. Lineage (NCBI taxonomy): Eukaryota > Metazoa > Mollusca > Cephalopoda > Myopsida > Loliginidae > Sepioteuthis > Sepioteuthis lessoniana. Next base: position 16,768 of record CAUZXS010003624.1, read on the forward strand.
TATATTGAGTCTTCAATTCAAAGAAAAACGACGTTTACAACATTCCATATGGCAAAATATCACATGATGGCGTCTGACAATCTTTTGTGACCATAAATCTGGGTTCGGACCTTGGCAAAGTGCCGAGCAAGTTTGAAAGGAAACCGAAAACTTATACTTGATTCCGTTATTGGTTAATTTTAACGTCAAGTCAACCAATCTGGGGATATTCTCTGTAATGAGACATGGAAATTATGTACATTTTATGTTTGTGAGTCTGTGAAGTGATATGGTAGGTCCAAGTTATAAAGACAAATAGAGTCTAATTTCCGGGAAAAGAGTTATAAAAAATAAGAAGAAAAAGAAGACCAAGCGTCTATGATGAGTCAGGCCAAAGCGCTTGTTGACTGTCAACTAGCCTCGAGTGAAGACTACGGTAATTAAAAATGACTAGAAAAAACTGGAAGCCCCAAAACCAGCGGAAATGGATACGTTCCTACCTCTACCACCAGGCTGATGTAAGGAGACGACTCGGGTTTGAAGATGAATTAGTTGCCAGACACAAAGAGGTAAAGACGTGAATTAACACTATCCATGACAATAGGAAGATAGTCAAAAGTTGCGGCCCCCTTTTTGGGGTGGGCTCCGAAAAGGGGTATTACACTAGAGGCGAACCTGTAAAGACGAAACTAGCGAGTAAGCACGTAAAACTATAATAGAAAACCAGGAAGAAAATTCAAGGTCTGTCTCTGCTCTGTTTCTCTTTATGACACGTTCCTTTTTGTCCAGCTAACGCGGTCGACTCAGCTTTCATACACACTTCCTTTCTTCCGGAGACTATTTAAAAATGTTAGTTGCGAATAAACATTTGTGTGAGTGAACTAAGATAGAGTTTCGTGCGCTCGTCAACTTTTCCCAAGTTGAGGTTAAAACAGGGACCGACTACTACAACTTAAAACATAGCGATACGGCCATTAAAACGTTCGAGCACAAGGTTGTACAATTGTACATTTGGTGTGTAACGGTACAGCGTCCCATTTGGCGCAATAACTTCACAAAGCAAAAGTTTTGCCATATTTCAAGCTACAATGGAGAGTCAATATTTTTCACTGAATTTTATGGCAACTTTTATCTTCATGTATAATAAATTTGATACAAACCAAGCAATCCTTACTTAATTGTTCATTCTTTATTTCCATAAATAACATATGAATATTATTTGGCAATTATTTTTTATACCTTTGATAATGAATGGTTTATAAAGAGCAATTTGAACCATTTTATGCTGCATCTGAATAAAAGGACTGAGTGATAGGGAAGCGGGAAAAAAATGAAGTAAAACTCCCAGGAACTGTCAACAAATGTGTGGCACAACATTTGTCAGCACATTTCAATGACATTGATAGTAGCCTTAGTGGCAAATAAGAACTTCTGTTATGGAAGATGACGCATAACTTGAAATCATTCCACAACAGCAGAGCACAAGCATGCCAATATTGTCTGCAGAACATAGTCCTTTACAAAACATCGTTAATCAACAGTTCCATGAGCTTGGCCGAGCGAAGAGATATTGAAATAATTGATAAACGGAATGCAAAATGGTCCAAGATATCGCATAAGTTTTCACGGCATAGTATTTATATGTTTTATTAATTGGTTGATTTAGAGGAGGGTTGTGTTTTGGGGCATAAAAATATATATGGGTTATTTTGTGGCAAAACACACACACACACACACACATTATATATATATATATATATATATATATATATATATATATATATATATATATACGGTTTCGAAGCGAATAGTTTTTCGGTAATATTATTTCTAACCCAGCCAGATTGCATTTGTTTATATAGTTAAAGAGATTCAAGCATTTCTGTTTATTGTTTGGATACCCAATAAAATGGTTTCAAGTATAGCTATCTGACACTTATAATCTATTTGCTCACAATAAACTGAAGTATAGAAAATGATTAATTAATTCTAACAGGTACTACCATTCCGGGTCAAAGTTGACCTTGGAATGATGTCAATGGAGGTGCCGTCCACATACCCCAAAGCAAGTTGACTTGAACTACACTATTGGATGGTAATTTTAATATCTTGGAAACTTGCTAGGGATGGGTTTTACCCTTCTACAGATTTGCAGTCGCAGTTTACAACAGCCTCAACAGATTTGGATGAATAAAGTATCAAATTAGCCTGCCATATAAAAATAATTTACAGAAAGAACTATTTGGCCCATAGATTGGACCATAGCAAGTATTCCCCCACCGAGTCAGAGTGTACCTCGGAGTAATGGCAATAAATGGTCCCACCACACTTCTCCAAGCTGCAGCCTAACCATCAGATAAAGATTTGTGTCAAGCCCAGTACACCTCTTTTTGGAAGATCTTAACCACTGCAACGAGTGCAGTCAGCATAGTCGAATCGAACGGGAGTTTTGAAGAGTTATTTTTGTGTGGAGCTCTATGATATATACTTCTTTTAAAGCAAATAATTTACAGACATAAATATGACTTCAAGTAACTAATAAAGATCATTAGGGTCCAAATCGTCAATATATTAATTATTATATCCTATAATAAACATTTGTTTGCACACCGTTTATGGTTTCATGTATTCTTATCTATTACTGATAATTTTCAGATATCTATTTGACTTATAGATGGGACCCAAAAATGTGCTAACACACAGGTCATTATGTTACATACTGACTTTGACAGAGAGATTTCAAAACAAGATACTGCAACTGTGTAATCAAGGGACAGCAAAAACGAACCACGGGAATTGAGCGAGAAGGATAAATGTGTGAGGCTCTAGAAAATATATGTGGTAGTTTTTCGACCTCAGGGTAGTCGCGTGGTCAACCAATCGGGGAGCAGTCAGCGAGCAGTTGGCGTCAGCACAGAGGTAGGGTAGGTAGAGCCCTGGCTGTGAAGCGGCTATTTATCAAAGCTACCGCGGAATAAGCAAGGCTCTAAATATATCTGTCCCAACGTGGTGTCAATGATAGCAGTCCTCCATTTCCTTTCTCTCTTTCCGTCTCTTTCCCTCTCTCTTTTTCTCACCCTCTCTCTCTCTCTGCCTCTCTCTCTCTCTCTCTCTCTCTCTCTGCCTCTCTCTCTCTCTGCCTCTCTCTCTCCTACATCCATTCTGAGGCAATAAAGAAAAATATTATATTTTTATAAAGATGTGTTTTCCTCTCTTCTTTAGTTATGCAACAAATGCAAATGCGGGTAATGGCAATTTGGGTGTACACTAAATATCCCAGATTTTCAGTAATTGAGCCTCACATTCTGACACATTAAATATCATATCCAGTAGGATCTAGTCAACAAGGTACAATTATAAGAGACATAGTTTCATTGATATAGGTGATGATTGATGAATAATTGATTTTAAATAGCTACCAACAGTTATTTTATGCCTAAGAGTTAGGGAATCACGTTCATTATATATGTTCATATTTACATTTTATATGTAGTTGTATATCAAGTGTTCCCTTCCAAATAAATATGAATATCTTTTAAATCGATTTATTTGACCCAAAGATGGGACCATAATGGATGCTACAACTCCGAGCCAGATCGAACCAAAGAATAATTTTAATGAAGGGATACTCCTCTCTGCCCAGAACTCCAAAAGTGGACCCTTGCCACCAGATGAATATAAGTGTCATACCCTTGACACTTTCTTTTGTGGTATGGTCTTGACCGTCTACAGGGGGTACAGTTTACGTATTCTAAACTCATCTAGTTAGGTAGATATAGGTCAATTAAACCAATACTTGTGGAAGTATTACGACGTATCACCCTAAGTTTTATCCCTTAAAGACTTGTATATATCGCTCTTTAATTCTTCCTGTGTGGGGGTATAAGCAAAATCTACATCCTTGTATCGAGATTACGTAATTCTTTTTGAAATAGTATAAATATTTCCGTCACTTCTAATTTTTTAAGACCAGGAAAAAAGGAAGCAGACATTTTCAAGAAGCGATCCGCTCTCAATTTGCAAAATGCACAAAAACATAGCCATCTTTAAATGTCTGTGTTTATATTTAAATAACATATAATTTGCGTTGACGGTTAAGTGATATCATTGTCACACAATGGATATAATTACATTCCTCTCGAGAATTAGAATACACTTTGCGACACTAACACAGAGAAACGGAGAGCGAGAAAGCACTGGAATGATAATACTGTGTTTGTTTCTGGTTTATTCCAGAAAACGATAGACATAATTACATTTTCCACAAGCAGACTTTATTCTCCAATGCTTGTAGACGGTCATTACATTTTGTAATTTCATACAATTGTACAAGACAATATTTCGGGTCATTAATGGTCAGTTAGATTTTCAGGGGAGATAATCATAAAATTATGCAACCAAAGGCCTCTTCCAACCCCGAAAAATATAAAACAGACAATACGTCAATTCCAAACAGAGATATAAGATTAAACTAATAATTTGTTTGACTTTACGCATAATCACCTTCCTGGACAAATGGAAAGATATATCAGCATTTCTAGATAATCATCAAGTACAGGAAGATTCAAAATCATGCAACCTATTAATTTGATAATGATTTATAAGTGAGAAGTGCAATGGTGGTCATTTGTAACAGGTGCTGTGATAAATCTAACCTCTGAGCTAGAGACATCAAATCTATTCTTTTTTTATCAACTTCCACAATTTTTTTTTTGATTTTGTTTGGTTTGTTGGGTTTTATGGCAAATAAACCTTTGTAGGTTATTTAACGCCTAATCCATTTTTATGTAAATAATCAGTTCTATTTCAAACAATTCCGTTTAGCATGAGTACACAGTTTAATTGTCAAAAGAATTTCTAGTTTAAACTATTCAAGCAGTTATATATGATTCAGTTTAGAATAAGTACAGTTTCAATGTCAAAAATAGTTCAATTTAAAACAATTCAGTTTAGCATAAACACGCAGTTAAAATGTAAGTACAGTTTAATTGTAAAAAAACATTTCTATTTCGAGCTATTCAGTTTAGTCAAGCAATTCTACTTCAGCTAATTCAGTTTAGTAAAAGTACAGATTTTGTTTACACACAGTTATATGTCAGAACAGTTCCTTGTTAAACAATTCAATTTAGTGTAAATAAAGTTCCAATGTCAAAAAACAGTTCTATTTAAAATACTTCAGTTTAGCACAAGCACGTAGTTCAAATGTGAGCACGGTTCAATCGTCAAAAAACATTTCTATATCAAACTATTCAGTTTAGCATAAATATGCCATTAGTTCTATTTAACCCATAGATAGGGCCCTATCAGGTGCTACCACACCAGGACAGAGAGGACCTCGAAGCAATGGCAGTGAAGGGGTTCCCCGCATTCCCCAAAGCTCCAGCATTGCTGGAACCTCACCATCAGGCTGCTTAGTGTCATATCCAGGACACTCTTGGGGTGGGTCTTGCCTCTCTGCAGAGCAGCAGTCGGTGTATTCTACAGCCCCAGCCGACTGGGCCAATCATTTTTTGAGTTTCTCGCCTCAATAATAAATCATTACCATATTAATGGGTTGTGTCTATTTTGAGACATTTATGAATAGTTTTGTCACCAAATAAGTAATGACGCAAAATATATTTCATCTATTTCTCCAAGGCGTTGTGATCGGGGATTAATATTGTCATAAGATATTGTCGGCTGAGGCTGTAGAATACACCACCTGCTTCTCTGCAGGGCGGTAAGACCCCCCCCCCACAACGAATGTTCTGGATATGACACTAAACAATCTGATGGTGAGTTTCCAGTGATGCTAGAGATTTGGGGAATGCAGAGTACCCTTTTATTGCTATGGACATCTATATTAAAACTTCTCCGTGTTAAGAAGATACGTTTAGTGTTAAGGTTAGTTTAATAGGAAATGGAATCGAAAACCTGAGTTAAAAATCTCCTCGAGTTTATTGGCGTTTCACTTAGGGATAAAGAACTTCGGAAACCCTTGTGTAATTCTTCAGAGGTTGTATATTTATACTAAGGACGAAGAAACCATGGAAAGAATCGTATTCTAAAAATAGACCAAACCAGACTGACCGATGCCAAATCCCAAATGAAGGAAATAATTAGAGTAACAAGTAAATTGTGAAAAAGTAAATAACGAGAGAGAATTAAAGAAGGAAAAGGAAAAAAAGTTAAAGAAAATAGGCATGGTAGGGTTTGAAAACAAAGATCCCGTGGACCAGAGAAGTGGTCAGTAATAGAAACAGCAGTTTTAGGGGCATACGAATGTAAAGGCATCAGTTTAAAAGGCTTAGTGTCGAAGAACGTTAAAAATGATAGTAAATTTTCAAAATACTACTAAGACTTTACATCAACAAATTTATAACCATATCACATATTTTGTAAACTGTTGCTCATTGGATGCTAATGACTACAAACAACACACGTACCCGAGTGGATGACGAAAGGAAAGACTACATTGATTCAAAAGGACCCAAACAAAAGAACCGCCCTAAGCAATCACACAACCATAACTTGCCTAACAATGATGTGGAAAATATTAACAGCACAAATAGGGGCAGAGATTTACTACTCTCTAATAAGCTGTGGATTGTTCCCTGACGAACAGAAAGAATGCTGCAAAGGATCCAGAAGCACAGCAGAATTACTTTACATAGATCAACACATTCTAAATGAGAGCAAAACATGACGGAAAAAATCTGGCTATGACCTGGATTGACAACAAGAAGGCAGATGATATTGTTCCGCATAGCTGGATAATAAACAGCTTCAAAATGTACAAAATATCAGACGAAGTCATAAACTTCATCGACAAAACCATGAAAACGTGGAGAGTGGAATTGACAGCAGGAGGAAGAAGATTAACTGAAGCAAAGATCCAAAGAGGGGTTTTCCAAGGTGATGCTCTATCACTCTTACTATTCATGATTGTCATGATGCCACTTAACCACATACTCAGAAAATGCACAGCCGGATGAAACATAGTAGATTGCAGAAAAAAGTTAATCATTTAATGTACATATACATCAAACTATTTTCAAAAAATGAAAAAGAACTGGAAACCCTAATACACACAGAATATACAGTCAGAACCTAGGAATGGAATTTGGGATAGAAAAGTGTGCAACGCTTGTAATGAAAAGTGACAAACGGCAGCTAACTGATGGAATGGAACTACCAAACCAAGATAAGATAAAAACGCTCGCAGAAAACGAAACCTACAAATACTTGGACATCTTGGAGGCTGACACCATCAAACAAGTGGAAATGAAAGACAAAATTCAGAAAGAATATCTCAGGAGGACTAGAAAACTACTCGATAGCAGAAATCTTATCATAGGAATAAATACCTGGGCTGTACCACTCGTTAGATATTCCGGGCCCTTTCCCAAGTTGACCAGAGACAAACTTAAACAAATCGACCAAAGAACAAGAAAACTAATGAAAATACATGAGGCTTTACGTTCCAGAGACGACGTTGACAGACTATATGCTTCAAGAAAAGAGGGAGGAAGAGGACTCGCCAGCATTGAAGACAGCGTTGACGCATCGATACAACGACTCGATGACTATATACAAAAACACGATGGTGGACTCGTTATGGCCACCAGAAGCAATACTGAGATCACGATGAACAACTGAATGACAAAAACTAGGAAACAAAAATGTGAAGGAAAACAATTCTATGGGCGGTTTAAACGACTAATAAACAACATGTCACTCGGCGAAACCTGGACATAGCTAAGAAAAGGAAACTTTAAGAGAGAAACAGAATCTCTCCTGATAGCAGCACAAGGCAACGCCGTAAGAACCAATCATATCAAAGCGAGAATAGATAAGACTAAAAAAGAAATAGCAAATTTAGGCTTTGTAGTGACAGAGATGAAACCATCAATCACATAATAAGCGAATGCAGTAAATTAGCACAGAGGGAATATAAGACGAGACACAACTGGGTTGGCAAGATGATCCACAGGGAAATGTGTAAGAAATTGAAATTTGACCATACTAACAAATGGTATATGCACAACCCAGCACCTATCCTAGAAAATGACACGCATAAACTCCTATGGGACTTTAACATACAAACGGGCCACTTAATTCCGGCCGGAATACCAGACCTCATAATCAACAAAAAAAGAGAACTTTCAAAATAGTCGACTTTGCTATCCCGGCTGACCACACAATAAAACTGAAAGAATGTGAAAAGAAGGATAAGTAACTCGAACTTGCTAGGGAATTGAAAAAACTGTGGAAAATGCTCGTGACAATTATACACATAGTAATTGGTGCGTTTGGAACAGTAACTAAAGATTACTAAAGGGACTAGAGGACTTGGAAGTTGGTGGACGGGCGGAGACCATCAAAACAACAGCATTATTGAGAACGGCCAGAATACTGAGAAGAGTCCTGGAGAGTTGAAGAAACTTGCTGTCACTCAGACACCAGTGAAAAAACATCGGATAACGCTTATATGAAAAGCTCTAATGAGTGAATAATAATAATAATAATATATATATATATATATATATATATATATTTATATAAAATACCGTTTTGTTTAAACTCAAACTTCGTTGTTACTTTTACTGTTAGGCTCTTTTATTGACGCTTCGTTTCACTTTGATAACTTTCTGTGTGACCTAGGGAAGCCTACCCACCAACAACACTTGAATCAATCTCTTCCTCACCAAGGGTAAAAAGTAGAGTAGTCTTGGTTGTTTAGTCTTTGTTAAGAAACCAGTCTGGGAGAAGGAAAATTCGTAATTCAAGCCACTTGAACTCCACTAAAAAATTGACTTTGAGCCCATGTAGCCCATTCATACGGCACAAATATCTAATCTTTACTATAATACTAAAACCAGTAAACATTTTATGTTTGGGTGCTTTATCAATGTTGTAAGAGCCAATGTAGTTTAAATGACCGTAATTGCTACAAATCTTTGGTATTTCTCTACTGGATACTGTATAGTATCCTTGTCAGGTCAACTTTCGGAGATATGTGTTACACATCTTCAGGGGATACACATCTACAGGGGATACAGTTGCTGCATTCTTGGCTCCACTGAAAAAAGTTGACCTTGGGTTTCATTCTGGCCATGGAAGAAGAGTTCAGTAAATGTATACTCAGAGCAATCATATGTCTGGAGACTGAATAGTTGATTGTTTCTCTCGTTCGCGATATTGACTTTTGTTTCAATGCTATGATTATAAATGGTGGATTTTCAAACCTCGGAGCACGGGTAATTCTCGTGGGAAATCATGAAGAACGCAGAATTCATAAATAACTACTAGACCATATAGAACACACGTGTTACCTTCGTTCTGATGTTTTTATATATATCAGAATGCATGATAGTAATGTGGATAGGAGCGTAGCGTCATTTGTAGTAGTAACTGTCACTAAGTCGTAATTTTGCTTGGAAAAAATCGGATTTCTTTTTTAAAAAACAAATTAATTTCCTATAAATTTTAAGAAACGTCATTTTATTCTAACGCGTAACAAACTAAGGAATATTATGATTAATTGTCATATAAAGCTACCTCCGACCATATGTAAAATTTATACTTTAATCAATATCTTATAAATGAATAAATAAATACTCTTTATTTATTATTTAATAGGTAACATCATTGTCAATTTGCATCAACCAGTGTGAACCCAAATATTGACTCCTTATTATTATTATTAGCAATTTTTCCAAGACGGTTGGCTTATATGGAACACAATTAAAATTATATCAGCACCTTCTTCTTCTTATTATTATTCTTATAATTATTATTACTAGTAGTAGTAGTAGTAGTATTTACTCTGAGAGTTTTTCACATCAGCGTCAACTGATGGTCATTCACTGTTGTTTGAGTGATAGCAGGTGTCCTCAAGTCTACAGGACTCCTTTAAGGATTTGGACCGATATCAATAATATATTTATTTGGATGGTCTCTATTCGTCCTCTTATTCCCAAGTCCTTCAGACCTTTTAATAACCCTTTGGTGATAGCACCAAAAGGACCAATCACAAAATGTCACCTTTATGTTCCATAGATTTTTTCAATTCTCCAGCAAGGTCCACGTACTTATCCTTTTGTTTAAGTTTCTGTCAGTTCAATTCAGTGTCAGCCCGGACAACGAAATCCACACATTTTGCAAGTTCTTCGTTTTTTTTTTTGTTTTTTTTTTTTGTTTTTTTTTTTTTTGCTGTTGATTGTTATATGTGGTTGAGATTAAGTGATCCGTTTATATCTCAAAATCCCAAAAGGAGTTTTTGTGTGTCATTCTCCAGGACAGATGTTAGGTTGTGCATATACTATTTGTTCATATTGTTAAATTTAAATGTCTTGCACAATTCCCAGTGAATCACCTTGTCTTTCCAATCCTGTCTAATCTTATATTACTTCTGTACTAATTTGATGTATTTGCTTATTATTTGATTGATGGTTTTAGCACTAAAACTACATTAGCTATTTTCTTGCGTCTTATCAATTCTCGTTTTAATATGATTAGTTCTTATAGCGTTATTTTGTGTTGCTATTAGGAGAGGTTCAGATGTTACTTATTAGCCGTTTAAAATGTCCATGGGGTTGTTTTTCTTCCCATTCTTTGTTTTCTTGTTATTTTCATTCTGTTGGTCTTTGTGTTGTTACCATCGTTTCTGGTGACTGTAATCAGTCCTTCTCTCTATTTTTCTAGGTTGTCTTCAAGTCATTGTATTAAAGCGTCAATGCTGTCTTCAATACTGGCAAGTTCTCTTCCATCCTTCTTTCTTGATATATATAGTCTCTCAAAATCATCTCTGTCATGCAATGATTATACATGGGCATTAGTTTACTTATTTGGTCCATTTGCTTAAGTTCATTTCTGAACTATATTAATTAGACTCCCCAATATCTTACGTGGGGTACAGGTCAGATAGTTATTCCTTTGATAAGTTGTCTGCTACGTAGTTTTGTCTCGAGTATCTTTCTGGTTCTCCTGGGACACACTTTCTTATTTTTTTCTTTCATCTCCACTTGTTTGATGGTGTCAGCTTCCAAGATGTCCAAGTATTTGTACATTTCCTTTTCTCCGAGCGTTCTAATCTTGTCTTGATTTGGCAGTTCCATTCCGTTCGTAATGTGTCTCTTGTTGCTTTTCATTACTAGCATGGCACATTTTTCTATGCCAATTTCCATCCCAATGTCCTGACTCTATATTCTCACTGCGTGTATTAGAATTTATGGTTCTTTTTCCGTTATTGCAAAGCAGTTTCATGTCGTCCATATACATCACGTGATTGTTCTTTTCCTGCGATTTAGTAAGTTCATATCCGGTTGTGCATTTTCTGAGTATGTGGTTGAGTGGGATCATGACAATTATGAATAGTAACGGTGATAATCCATCTTCTTTAAATATACATCATTGGATCTTCGCTTAAGGCAAGCTTCTCCTTCTTGCCAACAATTCCACTTTCCATGTTTTCATGGTTTTCTCGATAAAGTTTATAACTTCATCTGATATTGTGTACATTTTGCGACAGTTTATTATCGAGCATTGTAGGACCATATCTTATGTCTTAATTAGTCAATCAAGGCCAAAGCTATTTTTTCAGGTTGTTCTTGCTCTCGTTGAGGATGTGCTGATCTATGTAGAGTAACTCTCCTGTGCCTCTGGATTCTTTGTACCATCCTTTCTATTCCTCAGGGAACAATCTGCAGCTTCCCTTATTTATGCTGTTAATAATTTCCACATCATCGGGAAGCAGGTTATTGGTCATTAGAGTTTTTCTGTTCCTTTCTAGTGATATGGAGGTCAATGAAGGTGAATTTCTTGAACCAAAATCTACCATGACCTGGCTTTTTACAAATGGATATTTTTTGTGGTTCTGAGTAAATCGTTGTATATTTTCGCTTTCGTAACTTGTAATTCTTCTAATTCTTTCGTCATGCTGCTTATCTATTAGTTGCCATATTCTAGTCCAACATTGTTCGGTTTCTTTTGCATCCACTTTTTGGTACTTTTTGCGTCACCTCCCCGCCCCACTTGTTGAAAGAATTTTCTTTTGTTATTTTGGAGTGTCCTGTTTTGTCTGTGTTGTTTTCCCTTTTTTTCATATCTTTTTAATCTTCATTCTTTCGTCAGTACTTTCTGGTTTATTTCCTCAAGTTGTATTGTTATTTTTTCTTGTGTTAGATTTATCTTTTTGTCCTTACATGTTCAAGTGTTTTTCCTTTGTTTTATCATTTTGACCCGTTTTCGTAGATTTTTTTTATCTCCGTTTCCAATCGAATTCCCCGTTCTGGCTTTGCTTTTTTGTTCGTGCTTTTAGAGGGGATCTCAATTTTCTCACTAACTAATTTAGCTCTTTTATAGATTACTTCATTTAATTCCGTTATATTTATTGTTGATTTATTTTTTCCGTCTCCGTCTTGATTGTTCTTCGGTTAACGTTTCTTAGTGTTGGTGAGGTGGTCTTTTTTCAATTCATAATTCTCATTAGATAGCCAAAATTTATTGTTTATTCTTGTGTTAGTGTTTGTTCTGTGTTGTTTGGTTGTGTGTTATTCGGTCGTATGTTGTTTGATTGTGTGGCCTTTCTATTTTCAGAAGTTAGCGGTTCATTTCGGTTAGATTGTTCTAATTTGTCAATATTTGGTGTATCTGATATTGCATTATTATCTTGTTCATTATTTATTTTCTGTTGTGTTTCTAGTATTTCAAGGTCATAAAACCAACCATTTGTTATTATTGCCTAATTGGTCAGCAGTTTCCTGCATAATGGTTTTTCACATCTTTTACAAGTAGTAGTCTCTCATTAAAGACTGAGTGACGGCAAGCGTCCTTAGGATTTAGGGTCTCGTCTGAGTATTCTAGCCAATCACAACAATGCTATGGTCTGTGTGTTCTTTATTCTTCCATATATTTCGAATTCCTTCAGTCTTTTTTTTACCAAGATCTTGGGGAGAGTCCCAAGAGTACCAACTGCAATTAGTATCAGCGCCACCCTCTAGGGCAAGACCCAATATTTCTTTATCTTTTGGCTTTCCTTCCTTTTCAGCCTTTGGAAAAACTTTGAAATGACATGTCCTTTTTCCTTGTCAAAATTAGGTCAGACATTCTGTACAGGATTCACTGATTATTTTTTACCTCAAAGTCTATTCATCTTGCAAGTTTTTCACTGAAGTTATAACTGGTGCTTTTTTACTGAAGTCTGTGCGACAGCAGATCTCCCTAATTCTCTCTATTGTTGCCGATTTTATATACGCTGTAAATTGAATGGTGTCGATTCTTCTTCTGGTCCCTGGTTCTCTCAATATATTTTCCAAGTCTTTATGTACCGTTCCTGTGGCACCGAATACTAATGATATCAATGTCACCTTAATACTCAACAACTATTTTAACTCTTTGGCAAGATCCATGTTTGTGTCACGTTTTCTACTTTATTAAAATTACTCTCTAGTAATCAGGAGCGACAGAGTGTACATGATGATACGTTCTTATGTTCTATTTTTAATTAACGCTAGAACTGTTTTTCTGTCAGGGATTTGGTGATCAGATAATTTTATGCGTATTATTTTCTAAGAAATATTCTGATTTGAGCATAAACCCTTTGTCAGCATGATCAAATTTAAATCTCCTTTAAGATTCCAAGTGAACATTCTTCCCTACCTTGTTAGGACATATTTTGATTTCCTTTGTACCATTTTTCAACATTTGCTTATCATATTTACCACCCCTCCGCCTGGGCAGGATATGACACAAGGTGAATTTTTAAGCGGAGTTTAACAGGTTTGAATTCAGAGTTTTCCTTCTCCTAGACTAGTTACCTCACCGAGGCTGAAGAACCTAATCTGTCCAACTATTTACCCATAGCAGGAGGGAGAATAATTGGATCCCTACCTTTCCCAAGGGTATTAGTGCTATGTGAAATGAAATCAGTCTCGTCCAGGACTTGAACTCGTATCGTCGTGTCCAATTCCTACGACGATAACCATTACACCACGGGCACATTATTATGCGATTCACTCTTTTGTCCCTGTCCCCACATACCCGATACTTCTTCTGTTGTGTATTATCAAGTTTCCTTTTGACATAATTTGTCCATATGGCATTATTTCGTTTTCCTATTTCTCTTATTAGATTTCCTTTTCTTAGCCATAATCCAGTACTTTCGAGGGCAATTTCCTTTGTTTATTACTTGAAATATTCATAAGCTTTTTTCCGCAAATTTTTCTCTAAATTTGTATCTTTGTTTTCCTTTCAGTCCTTAAATTGTTTCTGTTGTTGGTTGTAGTAATCGGTCTTTATTTCTTCTTTTTTGTATATTCTCTGAGTCCCTGGATAATTGAAAAAGCACAATGCTCAAATTTTGTGAGGCCTCTACTCATTCCTTTCTTGAAACATGAAATATATCACTGTTATCTCTCGAGTGTAACGTCTGGTGCGTTTCCATTAAAATCCCTCTTCTATGCTCAGTATATCATAGTTCTTTTCTTGTCTATTTTGGGAGAAGTCCAAAGTATCTTGAATCGAAAATCCTCTTAAGTTCTGTCGATGATTACATTTATCCGGTAAAACCATTTTATTTTTGATATACGCTTCTTATCGTCCTAAACTGGATATCATATTTCATTTTCGGGATATAGCTAACTAACAAATTTCTGATAATATTAAACTATTCAGCTTAACATTAATTTTGAGAGGCAAATGTCAATATTGACTGGCTGATTTGCAATAAAGGTTACCAAACTGAAAAATATATTTGAAAAGATTATCTCATTATGTTATACAAACCTTGAAGCTCAGGAAACGGGTTGAAACAATGTCATTCAATAAGCATGGTTACAAGGCGTTTTCTCAGTTTTGAATAGTAATTTTCCCGCCATTATTCGTTGTCTCTCAGGAAAAAAAATCAAAGTCAATCGATCGTTGAATGTTATTCGGTGATAGAAAGTTAAAATATAAATAGTGATAGTTGGTCAAAAGCGGCATCTGATCGTAACGAAAAGGTCGATGTCAATAGTCAAACCACCTGACACTTAAGTCAAACGTCTAGCTTAAGGTATCTCAATTTATAGAAAGACAATCGAACCAACGACGAATTGCTTGCAATTAAACTTAGCCTTCGACACGAGCCGAGCCAGTGTGTATAGTAAGATGCTTTTATTGGAAAGTTGGGCTTAGAATAGCTAAAAGAGGAGAGAAGTGTTGGGATATTGTCGGTCTGATGAAGCTTATAAATTTGATTCAATCGCTTACAATTCGTCCTGAGTGCACAAAGTGGACACTTATAACCCTTGATATAAACATAGTCATTTAATCGATTTCGCAGATGGCCGATTGTATATTGAAAAGAAAAAAGGAGGGACTATCTTTATTGCTGCATGTTTTGCCTTAATAATGGGGTCTGTATAAGGTATAGGTTAGTCATTAGAGTTAATCGATAAAATAATGAGACTTATATAAGTCATTGGATATTTTGGGTAAACAAAAAGGCTTTTCTGAAAGATAAGAGAACTTGCTGCCGAAATTTAGAGAAATAAGAAAGCTTTAGTAAAGAGAAGACATTTTGATGTCGACTATTTGAGAGACAAAAAAGTCTTTTGTAGATAAAGGACAGTTTCACTCCGTGTACTTTACAGAAACTACAAGTCATGTTGATAGTGAACGATTTAGAAGAACAAAATAGATTTATAAATTCGAACAGTTTGGCGCTGATATTTTTAGAGAAAAAAAAATACTTTTATAGAGATATGACTGTTCAACGCTGAGCATTTTAGAGAACTAAAACGGCTGTTGTAGCGATAAGAAAATTTGGTGTTGGACATTTTAAAGACACACAAAGGTCTTTTTAGTGTTGTGCATCTTACAGAGAGAAAAAAAAAAGGTTCTTAACAAGAATTTTAGAGAAACAAAAACGACTTTGTAGAGTTATAACAATTTGGCACCGTTTTTTTGATGAAACAAAAAGATTTGTGTAGATTTAGGTCAGTTTGGAGTTGAGTATTTTAAAGTACCGTCAATGTTTTTGAAGAGAGAAAATTTGGTTTCGAGAATTTTCGCGATGCAATAAAGCGTTTTTGGAGAAAGAACATTATGGTACCATAAACTGCATCGAGATCTCAATTTTTTTTTCTTTTCTGTCATACGCACAAATTTCATATTTTTCAAAAAAAGAATATGTATATATAATGAAAATATAACAAGTACTGCATTTTCTCGTGTAGTGGTCAGTATCATGTATACATGAAATATGTAGGCTCTAAAACTTTCGCAATCGGTAGATATGACTTTTGAATACAAGACTGTATGAGTTTGCTTGTAATTTGCGCGCGTGTGTGTGTGTGTGTGTGTGTGTGTGTGTGTGTGTGTGTGTGTGTTTGTGTGTCTGTGTGTCTGTGTGTGTGTCTGTGTTTCACTTGTTAGTAAAAAGAGACCAACAAAGTAAGGATGTTAAGGCACCATTTCCATTCACGTACCGGATATTCTCAAGAAAACAATTACTTTGTGAGAAGATTTGGGGCAATTAAGAGCCATACAGTAGTTCACTCAATGTACGACTGATGTGGGATACTTCTTTGGTACTTCAATATTACTTGGTTCTATGAGTTGCTGAGAAAAGTATTCTCCCTCGAGCATGGTTGGCGCTAAAAGAAAATAGCCATGGGAGAGCATCTCCTTTAACCTAGTCTTTGGAAGCCAGGTCAGATGACAAAGATTTCTTCTATGTTTGAAAAACATGAATTGATATATTTTATTTTTAACTTCATCATTTTGCTGATTTTATATTAAATTCTATGTTTTTCACTTTTTTTCTTATTTTATAATACTATTTTTTTTAACACAAAAAGTTTCTGGTAATCCATATGTTTGAAATCCAATATTTAAATATTATTATTGCATTATGAAAACTAGTACCATCATTGTTATTCTACAAGGGTGGCTTTGGACTTTATTTTCACACGAAGGCTAATAGTCAATCTAAAAAAGAATCCAAACAAAAATGTGTTTAGTAGTCCAAATACAATATCAAAGTTTGCCAAATGAAATTTAGTGGGAAAGGTTCTAATATCCTGTGGAAATGTTGTCAATATTTTTGCGTTTTATTTTCACTGTCAGCGAATATTTTGATAACGTGAATAACAAAGTCAAGCAAGTGATTATTTCAGCTATATGATTTTTTTAATTACACATCCACTATACATAAAATTGCAATGAAAAATTGAGACTAATTATTTAGAAAACGTTTAAATGTTTGTCTTAATTGGTGTAATTTTATAGATTTAACATTTAACAAATAGCATGGTCCACATTCTTACCTCAAATAACGATCAAATTCAGAAACTTTATACTGTAACTTTGGTTTTGAACTGTTTCATTTTCATTTTTATCATTAAGATATTTCAATTTCGTAGAGTTCGGTAATAAATAAAATCTAATAATATCTGTTTTGAGTGTGCATTCTTTTATTAGACAAATATCCTGCTACGTTTGGTCAAGAAGAAAATTAGATTTTTATCAACTATTATTAGGTTTGTATTTGATTAAGAAGAGCTATTCTCACAAAATATTTCGAAGCAATAAACCATCTCTTTCGAAGCCATTTCTATTTAGGAGCAAGAAAAAATTCTACCAGTTTTTTTTCTTTGTTTTACGGCACATGAAACCCAGTGAGTCATTTTAATCATTCAGAAGTATTAATATAGAAAATTCTCTCTTTTCCAAAGTAAGACAATTCTATCAATTTCGAAGCAATAAAGACTCTATTTCGAACGATAAAAACCTCAAATTTGGAATAATAAATATTCAATCAATTTCAAATCTATAAAGATGTTATTTATTTAGAATCAGTAAAATATTCAATCAATTTCAAAACAATAAAAATTCTATCTCTTTCGAAAAAACAGAAATTCTCTCGCGAAGCAATAAAATCTCTACCCCTTTCGAAGCAATAAAAATTCTATTTTGAAGTGATATAAATTCTACCTAATTCGAGGCAATAAAGATTCTATTTCAAAGCAATAAGAATTCTATATATTTCATAGTGTAGTGCCTAACGTGCTAGACTGTGATATAATAAGCAATAATGAACACCAGTCCCGCTATTACTTTCATTTTTGGACGAATACTTTAAGGAAAGGACAGAAACCTTGACCCGTCCTGCTATGACTTAAATAGTACCGCTATTCTTTTTCTACAAAGGTTGCTTCGGCAAGAGGAAACTCCCGAAATTTAATATGCCATTAAACAATGAAACCAAGCCAAAACTACACTGCAATTTTTGACGTCTAGATTTCGTCTCGATGAATTAAGTATAATTTTTGAAGTACTATGAATTTATTTTGAATGCCTTTTGAACATTAATCTATGTTGAATAACTATATATTGCATGTGTGTATCTATTTATACTCATCAGACATAGCTCCGTGAACTTTTTTGATTTCCTTAATTGTATATTTATCTCAAGTTTAAGTTTTGACTAGATTGAAAAAAAAATGTTTTCTTGATCGTTATTTTCTGTTTTCTTAAACATATGTTCAATCTGGAATGAAAATTTAGAGTGTGAGAGATAAATCTTTGCTTAGTTTGGGATTAGGTAGAAAATATGTGTTGCACTCTATAAAAATCAACCTTACCAGCAATGGTCTATTAAATCTAACCCGAGCTTAGATTTGGGATAAGGTCACAGTTTTTAACATATAGTGAGGATCAAATTCTATATTTAATGATAATTTTAATTTAGGACCAACAAGAAAAGTATTACACTACTAATGCGTCTCCCCTACTTATTAGGGTTTGTTTAGTCCAACTCTCTATTAACTAATGTACGGTTGCAGTCAACCTTCTAACTTCAGACTTAAAAAAAATTCGATAATCTTTTGGGAACCTATACTGACTGTAATTCCCTAGAACATGAAAAAGCTAAAGATTTGAACAAGGCGGCATTTCAGGGACACTTAACGAGAATTGAAATGACTACTCTGTAAAAATTAGGCCTCCGCATTTCCTTACCTACCATTACACTACGGTCAGGTTTCTTAAAACGTAATGGAGAATATGGTTGTGAAAATTAGTTAAGAGTTTAAAGTCGGGGGAATTTCTTTTTAAATTTAAAAAGAATGAAATAAACAGTGAAAAAATAAATTAATGAGATACAACAAAAGAATATGAATTTGATTCATACCACGTGATAGAAGATATTATTCATCTCCCAGCGTAAAAAATACAAAATTAATTTAAAAACAAAATGAAATAAGAGCCGCTATTTACTCCCACACCTACGTGTCTCCATAAAAGAGCAAGCTTCTCCATTTGTAGCGTGTAACATTTTACTTTGGGGCAAGACAATCCCGCTTCATATAACTGTCACTTCACATTAAGAGAGCGCGGGCAGACATGGTGAGTTCGGTGCGCATGCGCACCCATCAACGTGGCGTAAGTGATATGTAGGACTACCATCCACCTTCCTTAAAAAGTGTTCTATTTTTGTTATCTTTTAAAAATATATTTATTTGATTTCATCTCTTTCTTTCCTTCTATGTTTAGAGCGGAGCACAATTTCAGAATCGTATCGTTGGACAGAAATGTCATCGGCTCTGTTTAATAGACTTAGATGATTTATTCTGAACGTTTTGTTAAGTTCCATTCATAAAAGCTTGAAAAATACAGTGATGTAGACAAGCAAATAGATGCATTAAAACATCTGAAAAGAAAAAAAGACACACAGAGCCAGAAAGACACACACACACACACACGCACACACACACACACACACACACACACACACACACACACACACACAAACACACACACACACACTTTTGAATATTTGTGTATTTTATGTATGGATAAATATAAGCATTTATTTTTACATACCGTCAGATTTATTTACATTTCTGTCTCTGTATCACTGTATCTATCTCTCTCTCTCTCTCTCTCTCTTTCTATATATATATATATATATATATATATAATGCAAAAGAAACGTGAATGAAAACGTATGGAACAGAAAGTCTAAACCTTAAAATATCAAGATTATGTACTCTGAAATTCTTCTGCATAACGTTTCAATCGGATCCCTAAATCATCGAACAGAAATAGTACAAAAATACCTAATTAAGTGTACTTATGTTTTCAAGAATTGGTCACGGATCACGATATACAGAAACACTGGACAGGTGTTTCGGCCTTATTAGGTCTCATCAGCAGTCTATACTGTGATCTCCACCACTGGAGATCGAAACATCGACCACAGATTGCGGAGTCGAAACTCTACCTATGTGCCACCAGTTCATATCAATTCCCGATATAATTCCTCTTCTTAAAAAAGAAAATTAGATCTATATCCTTGCCCTTGGGTTCATAATAATTACTCGGCAGACTTGTCAAGACTTGGCCCTGGAAATGACTGCGTTCTCTGTCAAGAGTATGGATGTAACTTGCAAGACACATTCAGGTTATTTGGCCGGGCTATAACCATAACTTGTTCATTGGGCTTCACTTGTGTGTGATATGAACGGCTGGCTCAGTTTTAGAGTATCGGCACTGCAATCTGTGGTTACTGGTTCAATCTCCAGTGGTGGAGATCACTGCTGATGAGGAGTCGAAACACCCGTCCAGTGTTTCCGTATTTCATACATAAGTGTTTGCAAGATTTTCGACTCATGGTAATTCAATTCACATTATAAGTCTTCTTCTTAAAAAGAAAATGTAGATCTATTTTATACACTTGAACTTTTTCCAAATAACCCATTTTTTAGTGTTTATATATATATATATATATATATATATATATATATATATATATATATATATATAGTTGTATGATGACGTTACTTTTATAATAGTTTATATGCAATTAATTTCAATTGAAAAAAAGAATACATGGAAAGTATATTCTTTTTTATAATCGATATATGTACGGATTAATGATAAGATATAATAAATATTTAAAAAAAACTTAGAAAATAACATAAATCTTCTGTTATAATTTCAAAGGTTTCAGTAAAGATAGTATTTCAGTGCAGTTTCCACAATTCATTTCAATTTTATCTTCAACCCAAATTTTATTCGTTTTGAAAAAATAAATAAATTACGTGTAAAGCACTGAAGCCGACAGAAATCAAATTCTTATTATTTAGTGTATTTCTCTTTTGCACTTTTCTCTTTTCAATTTATCATCAAGTTTAGAATAAAATCGAATAACGCACTTTATTGCAAACGTGTATAACTATTCATTCCTTCACGTTTTATATCGATCCATAAATTAATCGATCTACAGTCACTTTTTTTTTGTTCAATACAATCATTGAATTCATCTCTACGCTTCATAAAACTTGCATGAGCACTATTCTCAGTACTATTCTCAGAATTACTCTCAAATGATAGGCCATGTTCTCAGTGGGGCGTTGTCTCCCTGCTGAGAGGTGAGACTACTAAAAATATGGTTACCAGAGTATGATATTAACTGGATCTGACATTGATGCTCCTTTTCTAAAGATTTGGGGAATGTACGGTACCCCTCCATTGCCATTAGACCAATGTCCACTCTGAAACAGAGTGGTAGAAACAATTAGGAGCCCATTTATATGTATAAGAAATATGTTTGCCGTTGATTGATTCGTATTAGACATGAATACTTGAAACCATCGAACTCTGTTGAAAGAAATTATTATTTACTTGAAACAAGGTGACTGTGTGAAAATGATGTTTATTAAATAGAAATATTTTATAAGATATAACATTTGAGCGAAATACTTTTCAGAAACTACATAAATAATGAAAATATCAACGTAAAACGTTATTATTTTTCAACAAATTATGTAATAAATTCATGATGTTTAGACGTCTAGACCAAGTTTAACCGAGACAGTGCTTATATGATAGAAAATCGTACTTCTTCAGTGACATATTTTTGACGAAAGACAAGTGCCACTCACTTTACACTCACGAGATACTTCTAGTGAGTGTAAAGTATGTTGCTCGGTCCCAAAGTAAAATTTCATCTTAAGCTTCGTGGTTTATTTAGTGCCAAAGCCATCTTTTTTGAAGAACATCAGAGATACTTTTTTAACTCGTGGACTTTAACTCGCTTTTAATCTCTTCGTTCACCTAAAGAAACGCAATAGTTGTTTGTGCGTGTTTGTGTGTGTGTGTGTGTGTGTGTGTGTGTGTGTGTGTGTGTGTGTGAACATTATATTTGCATATTTTGTGACACTTTGCTAATCTTAGTAAGCAAGACCCCAGAGAAATACCAGCAAATAACCGAAATAAAGAAAACAATTATAAATTTTTAGAACGAATATTCATCATATTTGCTCAAGAAACTGAAGAATCAATAATATTTTATTTTATATCCACTTCGGCAAGCTCATGAAATTGTTCACCCTAAAGAGCCACCGTGGAATTTGGAGACACAAAAAGCTTCATGAGATTTAATTGACTTTTTTTCTTATCCATATAATAATTTATGCACAAAGACATCACATAAGACCATCGAAAATTATCTACAGATGGAAATTTTCGTTTCGGTTAAAATCATTTTTGAACAAAAATAAAACTAGAAGTGACAGAGGTTATTAATAAAAGACTCGAAAGAATAGAATATGTAGTTTAATAAAGGTGTGTAATAGTGATTATAATCTAAATAAATGAAGGTGCCCGTGGTGTAATGGTTATCGTCGTAGGAAATGGACACGGCGACACGAGTTCAAATCCTGGACAAGACTGATTGCATTTCACATAGCTCTAATACCCTTGGGAAAGGTATGAATCCAATTATTCTCCCACCAGCTCTGAGTAAATAGACTACTTCTTTAGGTGTTTGTCGAACTCGGGAACCTACACGGAACTTCGAACTACGTCCTTTATTGAATCCACAGGGGTCAACTGTTCTGATTCCGTTTGCCATAACCGGGTATAAGAACTCACATGTTAGCGTGGATTCAATAAAGGACGTAAGTCGAAGTTCCGTGTGGGTTCCCGAGTTCGACAAACACCTGAAGAAAGCTGGAGAACATATCGGCCAAAACGTTGTGGAAGTAACAATAAAGATGAAGACAATAGTCCGAAAACCCTTAATGATCAAGCTTCGACTTAGAAATTTAGACAACTAATGTCAGCATTTGTATAAACGTTTTTATATTATGATCTTTATGGCTATTCCTGTTCACCATACAAGTCTGCATTTTACTTGAATCTTCCAAATCTTGTCTGATTCCCTGTGGGAATTTCCAAAAATGATTTGATAAGGGTTTTAATCTCAGGAGACTGAGTGAAATTATATAGTAAAGCTTTTCACATAAGGATATAAAAAAACATTAATGACCCTATATTAACGACATTACAAACCTCTTAAGCAAATCAGAAATTCGGGCATCGTCCTTAGAATCAGAAAATAAGTGGAATTTCACCCCTACATCCCAAAATACAACAAAGATCAGTCAGTAAATGCAGTCAAATGGCTGCTTTGAACACAATGGATAGAGAGTGGAAGTTGCGTCCACTTTCCGGCAAGATTGTATCTATTATGCAAATGCCATTGAGAAAATAATAACTCCAGAAATAAACAACATATTCAAATAAAAATAAGTTAAGCCCTGATCAATCGGCAAATTTATGCTAGGACTTGAACTAAATCGGACAACGGAGCTTTTGATGTCAGAGCCCAATTGTATGTTGAGACATCCAGTTGCCGCTAAATTTCAGGGACATGACGGTTGATGAATAGGATAATGCTGACCATGATCTATCGGCGAGGCTTTGTTACACCGTCGCTGTCTACAGTAGATGTGTATCCAATTTATGATATTAAACTACATCTAATAATGAGGCTTCAATTCTGGAGATCTGGGGAGTATGAGGAATATCCTTTCATTACAGTTACTCTCTAGTCAATAAGAACTCACCTGTTAGGCTCACCTTCAAGGGTAAAAGAGATGTGTCTAAAATCATTTGTATTCGATAAGACTGTGTACAAAAACAACTTCACTAAAATATCTTGAATGTTCGTTTAAAAATCTGTAATTATCTTCTTTATTTCGGTTATCTGATGGTATTTCTCTGTATGTCAGTTTACCGAGATAAGCGATGTATGACATAATATGCAAACATATTATATACACTCATACGCACATTTTCACATGTACATACATTCACACATAGTTTATTGCTTTCGTTTATAATCAGAATTCCTTTGAGAACGTAGAGATTAATAGATTGATTAGTTCACAGGAAATGTAAGGAATCGAGGTACAATACATCAAACAATTACCGGAGGGGAACTCAAATTACATTACCAATTATACAGTTTTGCTGTCACCACATATTACAATCATAGTCGGTAAGGGCATAAAAAAGGATGACACAATCTTCTAGATACTCATTACTCCATGACTCAAAATAGTCTGTAAGAGTGGTGTCAACATCTAAAACGAGTTATAAAAATTTAATAATGGGGATAATGATAAATATCAAATTGAATAAAAAGTAGGTTGTTACTATTTTGTCTCGACATTTGAATATTAAATCGTTTCCTTTATTTAATGATTTCTGAGTTTCTTTGTAATTCAATAGGCTATTTTTTTCCTTCCGGGTCATAAGTTACATCTATTTAAGCTATACGCCGTCGAAGATCTTTCAATAAGTTGCCATTTTTTTTGTGGAATTAATCTACACTCTTTTAAACTTCAATAATACTTTGATAGAGCTGTTAAATTCCAAAGTAATGAAGTTTTAAAATACATTCTGTGGTTATAAAAACCTTTTTTTTTCCAATTCCCAAAGGATATAACTATGTAGATTTTCTCTTTAGCTTGTCTTTCAGTGGAGTAACTATCATCATGTTATACGCCATTACACCTTCGACCAATGGGGCATTCTTCGTTATTTCTACAATTACAAAATGATATATGTGTCTTTTTATCATTCATTTGTGATTTATCCGTTGTTTTCCTATTATGGTTATATATAATTTTGGAAATATCATTTCCTTATGGAAGCACTTTCCCCTATTAACAATAGAAAATTTACAGAAAGGAGGGTTAAATGAAATCCCCTTTTCTTTTTTGTTTTTACAATTTATATTATTATTATTATTCACTCATTAGAGCTTTTCACATCTGCGTTAGCCGATGGTTTTTCACTGTAGTCTGAGTGATAGCACCTCTCCTCAAGTCTCCAGATGAAGTAATAAACTTTATCGAAAAATCTATGAAAATATTGAGAGTGAAATTGACTGCAGGAGGAAGAATCTTAGCCGAAGTAAAGATAAAATGGGGTATATTCAAGGAGATTCACTATCACTGTTAATCTTCATAATTGTCATGATACCACTAAATCACAAACTCAGAAAATCCACAGCCGGATACAAACTTAGTAGATTGCAGGAACAAATCAATCACGTAATGTACATCGACGACATCAAACTATTGGCAAAAAAATGAAAAAAGAACTAGAAACACTAAGACACGAAGTTAGAATAAACAGTCAGAACATAGGAATGGAATTTGGCATAAAAAAATATGCCATGCTCGTAATGAAAAGCGGCACACAACATCTAAGTGACGGAATGGAAGTACCAAATCAAGACAAGATTAGAAACCTTGGATGAAAAGAAACCTACAAATACTTGGACATCTTGGAGGCTGACACCATCAAACAAGTGTAAATAAAATAGAAAATTAAGAAATAATATACAGGGAGAACGAGAAAGCTACTTGAGACAAAACTATGTAGTAGAAAGCTTATCAAATGAATAAATAACTGGGTTGTTTCCCACGTTAGATATTCGGGACCATTTTTGAAGTGGACCAGAGATAAATTAAAGCAAATGGACCAGAGAACAAGAGAACTAATGACCATGTATAAGGCATTACATCCCAGAGACGAAGTTGACAGACTATATGTATCAAGAAAGGAGAGAGACAGATGACTTGCCAGCATTAAAGACAGCGCTAACGCATCATTACAACGACCCGTGGACTATGTGGATAAACATTAAGGAGGACTGATTACAGTCATCAGAAACGATACTGACAACACGATTGACAACAGAATGACAATAACTAGGAAACAAAAGTGGGAAGAAAAAACAACTCTATGGGCACTTTAAATGACTAATAAATAACATTTCCCACCAGAAAACCTGGACGTGGCTAAGAAAAGGTAACTTTAAGAGCGACACAGAATCTCTCCTAAAAGCAGCACTGTCACAGCAAGAATAAAATCAGATCAGTTTAAAGAGAGGAGTATGAATAATGGAATTAGTCAATTGGGAAGTCACACAAGAAAGATTTATTGATAAGCCTTCACAAAAATTGATTTTCAATACATTTCAGGGCTCGTAAATTTTTCCAGACATAATCTACACTTAGCATCTTCTCCCTAATACGCTTTATTTTACTTCATTTTTTATTAATTTGGTTTTTACTTTACGCACTGAGATCAGTATTTGAAAAAAAAAAAAAACAAGCTGTATCATAAATTATTAGAATTAGAAAAATAAGTCCATAATTTATATTATTTTAAAATTCCAATATGATTGTATACGTACAATACAATGTAAATCAATGATTATCTATCTATCAATATATTGTCATCAGAAGATAGACAGTTTCGTTGTATCATAACACATCATTGTGGCTAGACACGTAAGATGCTTCAAGCTGGGATTGAAGCCCTGTTGATATTAGCATAAACTCTAACATGTGTGGAAAATAATCAATTAACGACGGAATATATTTTAGCTATTTAAAAAAAAGTTTCCTCTAATACGGGGAGATATTGTAAAATCTCGATCGATTGTGGATAAAGAGATGAAACACTGATGATACATCACTTGATATCGTCCTTTCCTTTGTCTCCATGAAAGTTCATTAAAACAGAAATGTTTAAACGTTGACTGGCTTTCTTTCACATTAAATTCTTCTTCTTCATAGATTACCTTGTTTATCAATTTTGTCTCTCCCCTCCCCTCTCTCTGTCTCTCTCTGTCTCTGTTTCTCTCTCGATATATATATATATATATATATACGTCTAACTCACCAGTCTAAAATTCCATTGATCATAATATTTGGGATGCTGTTAAACTAGTTACCCACAAAACTCCGTGTAATACCAAGGTTAACCAATTTCAGCAAAGAGACCGTCAGAAAGGTTTTCAGCCGATTTCTTTGAACAAATTTAATCTACAGAATGTCAAGATATTGTAATTTAATATATATATATATTGTCATGTGGATGACATATATATATATATATATATATATATATATATATATATATGCTTCTCTATTATGGGATTGCATGATTTAATAGATCTAAGTCAGGTTTGGACGGAGCGTGTTTCAAATTATTCTTAAATTGACCAGCTACTTAGTTTGCTTGTATCAGTGTATTTTTCACAGTTGCAATTTCAATGGGTGTCCATTCAAATCAGCTGAGAATTACTGTCGGTTTGCATTGGTGATTATTGTTGTAGAATTTATATCATTTCCAGGTCGGGTGATTAAGTCCAAATCGAAAATACGTTTTCAGAAAGTTTTATTCAATTATCTTTCTTTTTGATTATAGATTTCATGATAGAATCTTTTAATTTTTTTTTTTTTATGATTATGAATTTATCGTCTCTGTTGAAATCATAACCGTTTGTACGAAAGTGTTGTTAAACAAACATTAAATTGCTTTGATCTATATATTTGATCCTGTGCCAATATTTATTTAATCTAATGCAAATCTATCTATTAATATATATATATAGTCATCCACAGACAGATCTGTTTCGTTCAATCAGAACTCATCAGTGTGGCTAGACAGTATCTTCCCGTAGCTGGGATCGAAACCCGGTTGACTCAAACGTCAACCCAAGCTTCTAACCATTCAGCCACGAGGAGATATTAGCTGCGAAGTAAATTTTAAACGGTTATGAATCACAATTACTATTGTTTACATACATCCGTTCAACGGTAGCCGAGACCTCAATTCAAACGAAGAGGCTTGCAATAGTCGCTAATGGCAACACGATTACTTCTTCGCCAGAGAACTCAACCCCACGGGGGTAGGGGAGTATATATATATATATAAGAATACGGAAAACACACAGTAAGTAACGATATTTGGTAACTATCAGGTTCCAATCAGTGAAATAATGAGACCAAGCTGATTCCATGCAGTACCACATAGCATTCATAAAGATTTCAGTCCAAGGACAGTGCTGAGGAATTGAAAAGTTAGATGAGTCCAATTGCAATTTAGAATGTACGACAGCTCTGATTGTTTTGATTAGAAATGGCTCAAGTCCTCTTCCAACGTGGAAAAAAAAAAAAAAACAACAACAACAACAAAAACAAAAACACGGAGGACAACATTAAATGCTTGTACGTGATAATTAAGCCCTGTATCGGTAGTGTGACTTCTAGAAGACCATACGTCTGGCAACAGAACTCTGCCCTAGTTCTCACCAGTGGAATTAACTTTGACAGTCAGAAAACTTCTGTTACCACATCACCCCTAAAATCGAAGCGTCTAATTCACCAGTCTAAAATGCCATTGGTCATATGTCTGGGGATGCTGTTAAACTAGTTACCCACAAAACTCCGTGTAATACCAAAGATTAACCAATTTCAGCAAAAAGAGACCGTCAGAAAAGGTTTTCAGCCGATTTCTTTGAACAAATTTAATCTACAGAATGTCAAGATATTGTAATTTAATTTTATCATATATATCTGATTAAGTGAGATGTCAGTGTAATATTGATTTTTACGTAATTTAAACGACAATTTACCCATCTTGTAGTTCTATAACTTTTTCTTGTTTTCTTTGTGTTTAAAAATGAAATTTAAGTTTTCTGATAAGGAATAAGTTCTGTTGGTGCTGGTGAATCAAATTTATTTTTTACGTATTTGATTCTTCCCGAGACTGATTCTAAAGTTCCTAAAAGCTTAAATACTCTTCCATTATCTTTCCCACAAACGTTAATTGATAGCCCAAAAGGCTTTTTAGGAATTCATGTATCTCTTTGATGACACACCTTGGATTATAACCATTCCAGCAATCATTAACATTTTTTGTATACAGGCCTAAGTCCATCAAAGAAAAAAAAAATGGACAGATGGTTTCTATTCTATGGTTTGCTCGCACCACATAACCCTTGAACCTGTTAGCATCTCATTGAAACCGCAGCCCACGATGCTATTATTCCTTCTAATTAAGAAGGAATGAATTATACTAATTAGCATTTAATAGTTATCTTCATTAATCTTGGATGATGAAAAAACGACATTCATCGCGAATGCTAAGGTCACAAAATTGTGATTCAGTTACAAAATAGAATGGAATTTCATTTTACTGAATTGAATTCTGGTGCTTTAACATGAATCTATGAGGCTGCTTGAAGAGAATTATGGTTACATACCCACCTACACAACTATATATATATATATATATATATATATAGAGAGAGAGAGAGAGAGAGAGAGAGGGGACAGAGGTGCTGGAGAAATAACTGTTATTGTAGTAGGATATAGGAACAGCGAAGTCAACCTGTGAGCATATCAGATAGCAATAATTCTTTTAGGGATATGTATCTGAGGAATTTCTTTTCATTGATCGCTGAAGTATTTTACCTGGGTATGGCAACTGCTTATTGAGAAGGAAAACCATGATTTCAGGACTGATAAAAATAGTTTTAAAAAACTGACCTTTTGTAACATCTTGTTCGTGTGGTGGGGTTGTTAAACACACACACACACACACACACACACACACACACACATTTACATTTTTGTATTCCTTTTTATATCAGCCAATTGACTTTAAAGATTTTGTCTTATATATATATATATATATATATATATATATAGAGAGAGAGAGAGAGAGAGAAAGAGAGATAGATAGATAGATAGGATAAGTGGATATATGTAAACAAAATAAATGTGATACATAAGCGTTTAAATCTGCCTCCCATTCGCTGGTTTCCTCGTGGCTGCGTGATAGAATCGCAGATTGCCTTTTGAGTCTGCCGGGTTTCAATCCCACCTTCGGGAATCTAGACTGTCTAACCACGCTGAAAAGTCGCGATACAACGAAACAGTTTGTCTGTTGATGACTATATATGAATAATATTATTTAAAGCCAAATGGTTGATATCAAAAGTAGCCTTTAAAAACGAATACTTTTTGCAAGGAAAACTATTTTTCATCATGAATTATCCTAATTCTAACAATTTTTTGAATAAAACTTGTGGAGTTAGCAGCAAAATTGTCACGAAGAAGGTGAACTGCGTCAGATTGAATCCAATAAGCAAACTATTTTATTATCTATATTCAAATGTACTACAACATACGAGGATCATTAAATAAGTTTATAGACTTTTTTCGTATGGGTACACATAAAACAATGTACACACATGAAACTCTAGTCCCCTTCGAAGTAATCTCCTCTGGCTACAATGCACTAGTTGTACCATTTCAACAACTTCTGCAAGGCCTCATGGAAGTCCTCTTGTGTGACTGTCTCAATAACCTTCGTCGCAGCCTCTTTCATCTCCTCAATTGTCTCATAACGACAGCCTCTGAGCTTAGGGAATAACCAAAAGTCACAGGGAGCAAGGTCTGGACTATAGGGAAAGTGAGGAACTATCTTGATGCCCCTCTTAGTCAAATAGACTGTGACAAGGGTGGACTTGTGGAGTGGTGCATTGTCCTGGTGGAAATGCCACTGACCCGATTTGAAGAGTACTGGCCTCTTCCAACGGAATCTATTCCTGAACTCCCTTAAAACCTAAACATAGTATTCCTTGCTGACTGGCTGTCCAGTGGGAACCCAGTACATGTAGATCATGCCAGTGCTGTCAAAAATGGGATCATCAAAATTCTGTGGGTGGATTTGTTCTGTCTGACCTTCTTCGGTCTGGGAGAGCCAGCATGCTACCACTGCGATCTCTGTCTATTGGTCTCTGGGTCATAGCAGTAGATCCAGCTTTCATTGCATGGCATTTTTTTTTCAAGTTTAAAACAGAATTTTATTGCATATCGTTCTTCCTCACTTCCAGATTGCATTTTTGAAATTCACCAGCTGTGACAATGAGGGTTTAGTAGGGTGTATTCCAATTGCTGCTGTAGCTGTTGGTTTGAAGCTGAAATCATAAAAAATTGGTCAGTCATCCCATAAGATGTATTGCAATAACATACTTAATTTTCAAGAGTATATGACAATTTTAAATGCTTTTTCAAAAAAGTCTTGAAACTTATTGAAGGTACTACGTAAGTAGCCTACAGTGTACAAATATGGTCATAGAATTCACAACGGGTGATTGTTTGAATAAATCTAAAGAAACTATTTCAAAATTATGGCTGTATGAAAGCCTGATTTGAGAATCGGTCTCATTCCTCCTAATGTTATATTTTATGATATTCTACACTTTTAATAATTTCGCATAAATTTCGCGAATCATCCTTTTACAGATTTTGATGCCGTTTTAGATTTTGTTTATTGAAGAGCGACGCATTTCAATTGCATATATGTATGCATAATGACAATTATAGTAATATAAACATGGATGTATTAATTTAGCGTGCAATCGTTTGGCATAAGGCCAAATCTCTGGGATACATTTAGAATATAATTTACTACTTTGTATTAATTATCTGTAATGATAGAATCTTAACAATTTTAAAGCGTCGAAGTTTGGTTGCACGTATGTTTCCCTGTGTGTTATTCAACTATAATTACTTCATTTAACACATTCAGTTCCGGGATAAAATCAGTTATCTATAATCAATAATTTTGTAAAAATATGGAAAACGGTGATTATCCCACCATGCTCGGTTTTCGTGCTCTGGATAACGCTGTGTATGTATTTACTCAACCCCTCTACACGGACATGATGTGACACAAGGTTAGTTTTTCATGTGGAATTTAACAGGTTTGAATTCATAGTTTTCCTTTTCCTAGACAGGTTGCCATACTGAAGTTAAAGATCCCAGTATGTCTTACAATTCACCCACCGATTGAAAGAGAATAGTTGGATTTATAACTTTCGGTAGTATATAAGCTCAATGAGAAATATAAGCAGCCTCATCCAGGTTTTGAACTCGGGTAACCCGTGTCCATTTCCTACCATGATATAAACGATTGCCTCCTAAAACTAAGTTGCACTTGGGTGTTTTATGATTTCCTTATTGCTTATTTTGTAAAAATATATAAAGGGGACATTATTTTCTTCACATTTTTCTTTTGGTTCTCGATGATGAAATGTAGAAAAATTGACACATTTTCCAAGTGAAAACAGGAAAATATACGAATTTTCGTTTACATAAGATCGGAATAAAATGATATATGAATATTAGAGTAAATTTATTTATATTAAAGTTCAACAAAAATTTTCAAGCGTTTGGTGGGGGTTGTGAATGTAATTTAAGTAATATTCACGAATCAACATCTAAATATAGTATCCCATAATGTTTTCGTTATCAACTCTTTCATAGAGGTGTTCAAAACCCAATATACTTTGATAGAAGCAATCAGCTCCTTTCAGGCAATATACTTCCATGTTCTATTCGAATGAGTATAGAGGATCTTCTGGGATATAGAATTTCGGTGATATCCTGCAACTAACCTGGCATTATTACTTTACCAAATCCTTAATCACTTCTACATAATGGTCGACCTTGAGATCGCCATTGCCTTAGAAGCTGCCAAGCTAACACAATTTTTTTTATTCCTCCTGGACAATTCTGTGAAATCAACGATCTATTTTATTTGTTGAATGTGTGTTGCATATTATCCTTTGACAGAACCGTCAATCAGAGATTCTCTGAACGGACGGAACTGTTTAAAGAAGCGGAGGCCGTCATGTGATTGATCGGTATTCGTGGGCGTTATGAAATGATATATGCAGATGTCACATGAGGGACTGAGTCAATTGAAGTCAGTGTGAGACATGAGTCAGACCCAACTTGTAGTCAATGAGAACGGCCGCTTAGACGACGGCTCACGGGATCTCCGCTTGAATTACCCCAAGTCCAAAGGCAGAAAAATTGGGGTCTTGAAAATAACACACCATGCTATGGTCAAGAGAAGTAGAATTTATGGGTCACATTGGCCTAATTTATGGGTCACATTCGCCAATGGTCTGGGATACCGTGATTCAATCCCAGGTCGAGTCATACCAAAGACTCAAAAATGGTACTTGATTCCGCCTTGCTTAACACTTAGTATTATTAGGCAAGGATCAAGGGTAAAGTAGAGCAATCCAGGGGATGGAGTAGCGCCCTCCCATACACCTCTGTGTAGTAGCTATTGAAAAAGGAGCCTTCGGGTCACCCTGGACTAAAGGGAGATAACTTTACTTACACTATCAGTCTGCCTTTGTCAAGTTAATAATTTGAGACAATGTTATTGATGGACAACGTTGATAAGAAACGTTGAATATGTTGAATTACAACTGTTGTTTATCCAAAAATATCAGCTAATGACCGATATATGTTGTTTTTTTTAGAAAAGAGGCATGAACATGTATTTTATTTACTGATTTTACTTTGTACCACATGATGTTTTTTGTAAGAATTTTATCGTTTCCCTCAAAGGAACATTTTCATCAATATCGAACCAGGTGTCACATTGAATACAACGCCAAAGCATACTGCAAAACGTAAGATGCCCCAAGTGTACTTGCCCATTCACATGCCAATTTGCCCCGTTGTCTGACTGCACCTCTGCAGAGAGGAAAGACCCCCCTAACGAGTGTCCTGGATATGACACTAAACAATCTGATGGTGAGGTTCCAGCAGTGCTGGAGCTTTGGGGAATGTGGAGTACCCCTTTATTGTCATTGCTCCCAAGTCCACTCTGACCCGGAGTGGTACCACCTGATAGGGCCCTATATATAGGTTAAATAGTACTAACAGCATTTAATGCTAAACTGAATTGTTTGAATAAACTGAACAGCTTGAAATAGAAATGTTTTTGACAATTAAGCCATACTTACATTTAAACTGCGTTCTTAGGCTTAACTGAATTATTTAAAATAGAACTGTTTTTCGACATTTAAACTGTATTTACTCTTGACTGTATTGTTACATGTACTTGCTTGAATAGTTTGAAATAGAAATGTTTTTGACCATTATACTGTGTACTTATGCTGAATTGTTTTAAAAAGAACAGTTTATTTACATAAAAATGGATTTGGCATTAAATAACCTACAAAGGTTGATATGCCATAAAGCCAAATAAAGCAAGCAACCAACCACATGCCCATTTTGTCATTGCTCGCAACCGATAATTAAATAATTATTTTCCAATCCTTAAATCTCCCGGAAACGTTCACATATCTTCGGAATGTTTGATACAGGTACGTACAATAAAAAGCAGTTCGACTGGCACATTGGAATGCTGCATCATGTTTTTATCAAATACTGAAAACAGCTGTGTAAATTTTCCACTTATGTGGCCATCTACCTTCTATTTCGAAAACCACCCATGAAAAGCGAGCAAGATATTCAGAACACTGCTTGAAATAAAAAAAAGACGAAATTATTTGAGGTCTTTCAATGGACTCGCAAGAACTTTCCTTCGTATCATCAAGCGAACTTACCAAGTGAGATGGGTGGTAGGTAGGGTGCTGAGAAAGTTTCAAAAGAATCCGTGCTGTCAACCAACTTTGATGAAGTTGATGATGACAATGACGATAAGGCAATACGTTTTTATTGTTAATTATAAGTAATTCTTTTTCTATTGATTCTTGGGAAAAAGAAACGTTTATCCAATTAGGATCCCGCCATCAATCTGTAAGAGTTAATATTAAGGAATGCTGACAACGAATTATCAATTACAATGTCACATTCCTTTAACTGAAAGGATCCATTGTTAATTGAATTTACAAGTCAATAAGGTATGAATAATTACTAAAGTGCGCCCGTCTCTACCTATTAAGCTTTTATCATTCGAGCATCAGTCCACAAGTGGCTGATTTTATTTAGAGTTTCTAAGTGATCACCCATCTAAATAAGAATCATATTTAATACTGCTTAAGCTATCAAGGGGGGATAATCATTTCATTGCGATTGAACCGTAGCGGTTAACTTGTCTCGAACAGTATTCATGTTCATTTCTGAAGGACGAATTATTTAATGGACAGAGCGGCTCTCAGATAATGATCTTTTTTCGTGTGGCCTCAGTGTCAAGTAGTCACGGTAAGTAGAGATCATTAAATGGACACCTCAAAATAATTACATATTAATGAATAAATATGTTAATTCTTCAAAACAGTTTACATCTCCAAAAATGTTCCTTTACAAAAATATCTATTCAGATGAATACCCCGCCCCAACCAAATATATATATATATATATATATATATATATATATATATATATATATATGAATATGTGTGTGTGTGTGTGTGTGTGTGTGTGTGTGTGTAGTTTTTATAGATTTGTTTCGTCAAGAATAAATATAAATTAAAAATAATTCATAGCAAATAAAAACATATATTAGTCTTTTCCCATTTGACCATGTCCCACGAACACGCACGTGCTTACACACACACACACACACACACACACACACACACACACACACACACACACACACACACACACACACACATATATATATATATATGTATATATATTAAAAGGTACCTTTAAATGATAAAAACTTGCAAAAATAATTGCATTCTGGTTTATATATATATATATGTGTGTGTGTGTGTGTGTGTGTGTGTGTGTGTGTGTGTGTGTGTGTGAGTGTGTGTGTGAAGGACGAATTCGTCGACAGCTCTAGGAATTATACACTGAGTACTGTTGATTACAGATTTGATAAAATTGTTTCTAAGTTATTTATTTGAATTTGTTGGGTTAATTTTCAACAAATTTCGTTCGTGTATACACTAGTCTTCAATGGTTCTTTTCTGTGTTCAGAAATACAGTCAAACCTTTTTTAAAGAGAATACACTTATCCACATATATATCTGTCTTGTCCTATGCTTGCCTAATAATATACACAGAGAAAAGAAAGAATATTTTCAAACAAATCGCAGACGATCACCAAAGATTATTCATTTATTCCACTGGAGATTAGAGCTAGAATGAATCATTCCAAAACTGCATTTTATTTTCAAACACATGGACCTCCAGCAATCTCAATCAGATATAAAACGTTAGAACTATTTTCTGTGGCGTCAAGACACTTGTGTGTCTGGCATGAAAGCATCAAAAAATGTAGAGGGTTAATTAAAACTGACAGACGAAGGATAAAGGGAACTGTATATATTTGGAGGGAAAAAAAATAGAACCTAGCAGGGAGAGTCTGGGGAGCTGACCACTTGAAGCGGGTTTGGTCCACGCAATGCAAAAACTACGCAGGGAGTTCAGATAAAAACACACTCATGTGTGTAAACATGCGCACACAAACACAAAGACAGGCCAACCATTCTTCTTTTTTCACGTCAGGAATTATGTTTTTTTAAAAATCTGAGCTTTTGCATTTTTTTCGTAGTTTTTTTTTTTTTGGTTTCTTTTTTTCTTTAAATATACACCCATTTATATTCCAGCAAGGATGAAACAATTTCCACCAAGATTCAAGAGTCTTCATCCAGATTCATTTTTCACACACACACACACACACACACTCATATACATATATTGTTTGGTAATTTTTTTTAAGTCAGCACTTCTTGGGTTATTAAAAGCCAACAATTATATCGAAAAGTAGCTCACGGTCTGGTTGGGTTTTATGGCATATCAACAATTATAGGTTATTTAATGCCAATCCTGTTTATACATATATATTAAATATGAATAAATTAGTTGGATTTGGTTTTATGGACTATGAACTATTGTAGATTATTAAAGGCCAAATCTTGCTTATACGAGGTTTATTAAATAAGTTTCCAGACTTTTTTGTATGTGCACTTTTATTGATAGTACACACATGAAACTTTAGTCCTCTTCAAAGTAATCTCCTCCGGCTGCAATGCACTTATTGTACCATTCCAACAACTTCTGGAAGGTCCGGTGGAAGTCTTCTCATCATCCCTCACGGACTCCCTGCCTTCATTGAATCTCTTATGCTGCTCAAAAAATGATGCGCGATTCATGCAAGATGCTCCAAAACAGTCTGAATCATTACATACGTTTCTGTGGCATTTTTCCAAGATTAAAACTGAATTTTATTGTATATCGTTTTTCTAGGTGTCATCATTGCATTTTTGAAATTCACCAGCAGTGACAATGAGGCTTTAGTAGGGTGTATTCCAATTGCTGCTGTAGCTGTTGGTTTGAAGGTGAAATCATAAAAAAATTGGTCAGTCATCCCATAAGATGTATTGCAATAACATACTGAATTTTCAAGAGTATATGACAATTTTAAATGCTTTTTCAAAAAAGTCTTGAAACTTATTGAAGGTACCACATATATATATATTAAATAAAATAAATATTGTTCGGGTTTGGTTTTATTGCATATCAACTTTTTTTAGATTATTTAATATCAAATACTGTTTATACATATATATTATATACATTTTTTTTATTTATATGGAAATCAGACCTAACCGATAAAATGAAACGCAGTTTCTTCCAGGCAGCGGTCGCATCGATACTGCTATATGGATGCACTACATGGACTCTAACAAAATGGCTGGAGAAGAAGCTAGACGGCAATTACACAAGAATGCTGCAAGCAATCTTGAATAAGTCCTGGCGGCAACACCCCACAAGACACTAACTGTACGGCCACCTGCCTCCTATCATGAAAACTATTCAAGTTAGACGAACCAGACCTGCAGGACACTGCTGGAGAAGCAGGGACGAACTCATAAGTGATGTACTCCTATGGACCCCACACATGGCCGTGCAAAAGCAGGACGACCAGCACGAACATACATTCAGCAACTATGTGAGGATACAGGATGTAGTCCAGAAGACCTGCCTGAGGCGATGAACGATAGGGAGAAGTGGCGAGAGAGGGTCAGGGATATCCGTGCTACCAGCACGACATGATGATGATGATGATGATATACATAAAATTTCTAAACATGTTTTGTTGACAACATCTTTAAAGGAGCCTGAATTCATTTTTCTTTACCCATTTAAATGGTTTCAAGGATTATATCTAATTCGCATAATTTTATTTGATGTGCATCATTTGTTCGGCCATAAGTAAATGGTTTTACGTATTATGATTTAACCTTAACACCTTAGTGTCGCTGCCTCCCACCAGACACGACTTGACACAAGGTCAAAAGCCCGAAGGCCGATCAAAGTGGGGATAAAAGGGAGGGGTGGTCGAGAACGAATCGAGACTCGAACCCTGCTTGTCAGTGCTGCTCATCGGCTCACTTAGTGCAATGTGAGCCTGATGAGGCAAGCAGTTTCACGTGGGTCCGGGCACGTATGCCAGTTAACGGCTTAAACTAGACGCTTGGTCTAGTGCCGTGCATGGGGGACAAAGGAGACAAAAATGCAGCTCGCCCATCCGAAGGTAGCCTAGTCGAAACTAGGTGCCTAATTAAAGGCCCCAAGTCTGCCATTGTTCCTTTTCCAGGGCCACGCTCCGGACCGAAGTCCAGAACAGGCCACGGATATTTGTTTGCATACATTTAAATAGATATACAAAATATGTAAGAAATAAAGTCGTCGGTAATTTCATTTTTTTTAGTTAGAACAAATTTGGTTTCATGCCAGTATTGTTAATGTGTGTACACAGCCAAATAGTTTCAATTATTGCAAACACTCATAATTCTATTCAACATTACTCCTTCGCTTACATAGGGTTAAATGCTTCCAAGAACTATAATTCGCTTACATAAGGTTATATGCTTCCGAGAACTATTAATTATCACTAACAATTCAATTAAACATCAGTCATTTGTTTACACACAGTTTAATGATAAAACAATTATATTAAAAAAAAAATCAATTTAGCATTAGTCATTTGTTTGCACTCAGTTTAAATAACAAACAATTCTATTCGACAAATAGATAGGACCCTATCAGGCGCTACCAGAGAGGACTTGGGAATGATAGCAATGAAAGTCTATACCATATCCCTCGAATCATTACTGAAAACTCACCAGGAGATTGCTTAGTATCATATCCAGAACACTCGTTGGTGTAGTGGTAATTTACAAGGCCATATGAAAGGGGCACCCAATGAGACTCGAACTCACTCGTGTAGGTTTGCTAGTCGAGCTTGCTAACCATTACACCACCACAGGCGCCCACTCGTTGGTGTAGTGGCGCTGCAGAAATTCAGGCAGTGAATTCTACCGCCCCACCGTATGGGCTAGGTAGCTCACGATAATTCATTATAAATAAATAGGGCTTAAAGTAACAATAGTCAATTACAGTTAATTGCATAGAGTTATATGGTTCAAAGTAAGGAAATAAATACGGCGAATAGAATTGAAATCATGGATGAGGCTGTTTGCTTTCCAGATTTTACTAATATACTTAGCAAAATTATAAAATCTAGTCATTCCCTCTCCAGCTATGGGTAAAAAGCAAAGTAGTCTGGGATTCTTAATTTTTCATTAAAACTGGTTTAGAAGAATAAGTACTTAGAATTCAAACCTCTTAAACTTCACTGAAAAAAATGACTTTGTGTTTAATCCTGCTTGTATGGAGAGGTTGTGTAAATACACATAGTTTCAAGAAAATAATTATTATATTACTGAAAATAATCATTGATTTTTATAATCACATAATAAGTGAAAGCAGCAACTTAAAACAGAAGGAGTATAAGACTAGACACAACTGGATGGGCAAGGTGATCCACTGGGAGATGTGCAAGAAATTTAAATTTGACTATACGATGAAATGGTACATGCAAATGGTACACACAAACTCCAACGGGACTTTGACATACAAACGGATCATCAAATCTCGGCCAGAAGACTAGACCTTACAAAAAAAAAATTGAAAATTGTCGACTTTGCTGTCCCGGCAGAACACAGTATAAAACTGAAAGAATGTGAAAAGAAGGATAAGTACCTGGAACTTGCTAGGGAATTTAAAAAACACACTATGGAACATAAAATGACAATTATACCAATTGTGATTGGTGCTTTTGGTTCAGTAACTAAAGGATTATTAAAGGGATTGGAGGACTTGGAAGTTGGAGGATGAGTGGAGACTATACAACATTATTGAGAACAGCCAGAATACTGAGAAGAGTCCTGGAGACTTGCTGTCATTCAAACTCCTGTGAAAGACCATCAGCTAAAACAAATGTGATAAACTCTCAAGGAACCAATAATAATACAGGTGACCATACCAAGTGATAGTCAACAAAAAAGAGAACTTGCCGAAAGAGAGAAAAGTACGTGGGCCTTGCTAGAAACTGAAAAACTATGTAAGATGAATATGACGGTGGTACCGGCTGTAATCAGTTCGCTCGGTATAGTCACCAAAGGATTGATAAAAGAAACAGAAGAATTGGAAATAAGAAACTTCTAAACTGCAGCATTATTGAGAACGGCCAGAATACAGAGAATAATCCCGGAGACTTGAGGAGATTTACCGTCATTCAAACTCCAGTGAAAGAACGTCAGCAGATGTTTGTGTGAAAAACTCTCAAAGCAGTAAAATAAGAGAATTTGCAAAATTGTCGACTTTGCTGTCCCGGCTGACCACAGAATAAAAGTAAAAGAATGTGAAAAGAAGGATAAATACCTCGACCTTGCTAGAGAATTGAAAAAGCTGTGGAACATGAAGGCGACGATTGCACCAATTGTGATCAGTTCTTTTGGCACAATCACTAAAGGATTATTAAAAGGCCTGGAGGATTTGGAAGTTAATGCACGGGTAGAGACGATCAAAATGACAGCATTACTGAGAACAGCCAGAATACTAAGAAGAGTCCTGGAGACTTAAGGAGATTTGCTGTCACTTAAACTCCAGTGAAAAACCATCAGGATTGGATAAACTCTATAGGAGTAAATTATACCAATTCTGATTGGTGCTTTTGGCACGGTGACTAAAGGATTATTAAAGGGCCTGGATGATTTGGAAGTGGGCGGCCGAGTGGAGACCATCCAGGCAACAGCGTTATTTAAAATGGACAGAATACTGAGAAGAGTACTGGAGACTTGAGAAGACTTGCTGTCACTTACTCTCCAGTGAAAGACCATCAGCTAACGCTGATGTGAAAAACTATAATGAATAATAATAATTATAATCACACGACAAAATCTGGCCATGGTAAGAAAAAGAAACTTTAAGAGAGAAACAGAATCTCCCCGAATAGCAGCGCAAAACAACGCCGTAAGAACCAATCACATCAAGGCAAGAATAGATAAGACTCAACAAAATAGCAAATGTAGGCTATGCGGTGACGAAGATGAAGTTATCCATCACATAAAAAGCGAATGCAGCAAATTGGCATCGAAAGAGTATAAGACTAGACACGACTGGGTCGGCAAGGTAATCCACTGAGAAATGTGACAAAATTTACAACAAATGGTATATGCACAACCCAGCACATGTCCTAGAAAATGACACACATATACTCTTATGGGACTTTGAGATACACACGGATCATTTAATCTCGACCAGAAGACCAGACCTTATAATAATCAACAATAAAAGGAGAACTTGCAAAATTGTCGACTTCGTTATCCCTGCTGACTACAGAACAAAACTGAAAGAATTTGAAAAGAAGGATAAGTACATCGACCTTGCTATAGAATTGAAAAAAACTATGGAATATGAAAGTATCGATTGTACCAATTGTGATTGTTTTTTTTTTTTGGCACAGTGACTGAAGGATTATTAAAAGGCCTGGAGGATTTGGAAATTGGCGGACGTTTGGAAACCATCCAAACGACAGCATAATTGAAGACGACTAGAATACTGAGAACAGTCCTGGAGACTTGAGGAGATTTGCTGTCACTCAAAATCCAGTGAAAAACCATCAGCTAACGCTGATGTGGAAAACTCTAAAAATGTAAATAATAATAATAATAATGATAATAATAATAATAATCTATAAACAATTCTATCTTCAAATTACTCTCCATGATACAAATAATTTTTACACAGTTGTATGTATTTATATACTAATAATTTTTAACCGTCTCTATTAGGGCATATTGATAAAACCCGTTACAAGGGTCAAATAGGAACAAACCGTAATAGCAAAAATCAAAAAGACCAACAAAAAACAAAAAAACAAAAGAAAAATAAAAGAAACGAGCAAAAAATTTAAGTTAAGTCTTACTGTGGAATGTTATATATCTAAAATTGTCTGAGAAATTAATATTTGACAGTCTTATGAAGAGGTACCTGCACAAACCAGAATCCGTCCAAACGAATGAGACATGAAAAATTCTCTGTGATTTCGTATTACAAACAGATCATCTAATCCAGGCCAGAACACTTGACTTGGCAATAATCCCACCTCAACAAAAGGTGACATTGAAAAGAAAAAGAAATATAGAACGAAACTGTATGGAACATGAAGGTGAAGGTGATACCAGTTTTAACTGGTATGTTGCGCTTAGAAATGTCCTAAAAGGCATGAAAGAAAGATTGGAGGAATTTGCAATCAGTGGAAGAATCGGGACGATGCAAACTTCAGCATTGTGGAGATTGGCAAGAATACTTTGAAAGATCCAAGAAACTTGAGAAGGTTTGAAAGAGTACCAGCAATTAGTCGTGTACATAACTTTTAAGAAATGAAATAATAATAATTATTCTTCGTAAAGGATAAAACAGTTCTAGTCGACTCATAGATGTGACCCTAACAACCTGGGTCAGAATGGACCTGATAGTTATGGCAATTCAGGAGTACTCTATATTCCCCAAATTTCTGGGACTGGAACTTCACCACTAAATGTAGTGTGGTGTCCTACCCAGGACACATGTTGAAGGGTCTTACCCATCTACAGAGGAGCAGTCTGTGTGTTTTTATTCACCACCGACCAGGAGGTGGTCTGAATATGCATCAGAAGATTTTCAGTTCATAGTTTTGTTTTCTGTTCTGGTCATCTACAGAGATTAGGAATTAAAGCCAAAACAATAGTGGGAAAAAATACATTTAGATCGCGTTAATTGACTCTCCACCAAATATGTACCTAGAAAAAAAGAAAAAGAAAAAGGAACGAAAAAGAAACGAAAAAAGAAAAACGATTTAATTTTACAGCTTCAAGTCTTGTGCAAAGAAAAGTTGATGTGCCGCTAATCCCAGAGAGTATAAAGTATTATGAAATAGGATCGAATCAGGGCCAATTATTTTCGCAACGTTGACAACTTAAGATTAGAATGCAATTTGTGAGGATTACACGGGACAGAACCAGTCAGGTGAACACCGGTTGACTTTACAGGTCGTCGCAGGGGGTCCAGAAAGACATCAAAGTTTTTGTTTACGACAGAATTATAGCATTAATCTTTTAAATGGACACTCACATGTTAACGCAGTGCTTTATGCCCTGTCAAGGCTGACAAAGGTGGTCTCAGATTTTTTTACTGCAGAGATAACATAATTATAAGAATATGATTCTCTCATTCTCCCTTTGTTTCTCTCTCTTTCTCTGTTTCTATATATATATATATATATATATTCAGATCTGAACATACGAGTGATGTAATTCTCAAATTTTAGCAAAAAAGGGTGGTAAGTCTTCCACAAATGTGATCATACTCTTTGAGCTTTAGGTGTCTCAGAAGAAATTCAGCTCCAATCTGTTGTGTTAGTTTTCTCAATTTGAAACTGTATCATAATATATATAGTAGGTTCATGGATAAGTGCAAGTGCCCACCTGCGCCCACATGCATACACACACACATATGTGTATAAATACATACATATACATCAAGGGAGGTTCAAGAAGTTATGTACCTCACCAATAAGGGGGTCAGAAAAACAATTTTTTTACTATTTTTCAGTATAGTCCCTTTTGATATCAAAACTTTTGATTCGGATATGGTAAAGTGTGGCAATCCTATCGTAGAAGATGGCATCCAGGTACTACAATAACTATTCCACTGCGCATATGACTATATTATTGTTTCCAAAAGGGGTATAAGACAGATGACATTTGAGTTTAGGAAAGCGGAGAACAAATCGTCAATAAATTGAAGGGATAGGACTTGTGTGAAAAGAGGTGTTATCCTTGAGCAAGGGCACATCCGCCCTAAGCTTCCCCTTTCGTTTACTCTTGATTGCTTCCTTCTGTTATTTTAAATTTAATGTAACTTTTTTTCATTTCTATGTTATCTATCATGATAATGCCTTTAGAATCAGCCAACAGGGAACTCATCCATCCCTTCTTGAAGTTATTATTAGGCTAAAAAGCAAAGGATGTCCACTCTTTTAGTCT
Organism: Sepioteuthis lessoniana; assembly: GCA_963585895.1. Classification (NCBI taxonomy): domain Eukaryota; kingdom Metazoa; phylum Mollusca; class Cephalopoda; order Myopsida; family Loliginidae; genus Sepioteuthis; species Sepioteuthis lessoniana. The sequence goes on from CAUZXS010003624.1 coordinate 61,040, forward strand.
ACGATTCAAGTTTACAATGGCGTATTTAGATTTTAGCTTGAGTAACTAATCTACCGTAGAAATTATTCGAATCGCCCTGGAAGCAAATCAGAAGTATCCTGGAGGTATCAACCCTCTTCACTTTGTGCTCTGACATCGGCATTCTTGGGATTCATTTTGCAAACCGACTGATCATTCCCAAGATGCCAGCTAAAATAGGGAAAGACCGAACCAGAACTTATGCCTATGGACTTATTTCTATGCTGGACAATAAAATGTGTGTCTTGGAATCCATTTTGTCAAGTTTTAAATTTGTCACGGACTTTTCATCATTGTATGGGCTTCATATGAATTAGTTTAGTTTTATAAGAAATGTTAGTGTGTTGTCACTGCAAAATTCTCTGCTATGGTTCTTCTTTTTGAGTAAAATATAAGCGTGTGTGTTTGTGGGTTTGTGCATATATATGAGTGGGTGAAAATTTATGAGTCATTCTCTTTCTTTCTTTATCTTTTTCCATGCCTCTCTTTCTCGCTCTCCCTCTCTCTCAACACACACACACACACACACACACACATATATATATATATATATATACGATATTCTTTATCCCCAAAAATTAATTGAAGCTTTAATATCGGATGTAACCTTAGCCAAGAGAAAATAAACATCCTTAGATTCAAATTTATTTCCCAACTATTTAAATAAATATAATGAATAATTTTTTAAAATGCCTATATGAAAATAAATTTAAACTCATTTGATAAAGGTTAACTATAGACAAATTGTTTGTGATAGCAATAGTAGAATAAAGTTAAAATCAGCATTACTGTTGATGTTGGTGGTAATGATCCCCCAAAGCTGAATACTACACTGTCTAATAATGTAAAATACCCGGCCAACTCGTACAGTTTATCGAGAAGACCGTGGAAACCTAGAGAATGGAACCGACAGCAGAAGGAAAGAGCTTAGCATAGGTAAACATCCAAAGAGGCATATTCTATGGGGATACACTATCACCGTTTCTTTTCATGGTAGGTATCATGCCTCTCAATCAGATCCTTAGGAAGTGCACAACCGGAAAAAAACCCAGTAAATCTCAAGAAAACATCGACCAGTTGATGTACATGAATGACATCAAACTGTTTGCTAAAAACAAAAATGATTTGGAAGACTTAATACAGACTGTGGGAATATACAGGGAAGATATAAAAATGGAAATTGGCATTGAAAAATGCGGCATCCTAGTAACGAAAAGCGGTAAATGACACATGACGAAAGGAGTCGAACTTCCAAATCAAGAAAAACTCAAAACGCTCGGAGACAACGAAATCGACAAATACTTGAGAATATTGGAAGCTGACACCATCAGACACGTGGAAATGAAATTTTAGAAAACTAAGAATATCTCAGAAGAATCAGAAAACTACTCGAGGCAAAACTCTAGGGCAGAAACTTTATCCAAAGCATAAATACATGGGTTGCTCCATCGTAAGATTACTCGGGACCATCTTTAATGTGGACCAGAGAAGAACTCAAACAAATGGACCAGAGAACAAGAAAACTAATTATCATGCATGAAAAGAAAAAAAAAATTAAAATACAACTTTAGGATATAAACAGAAAGTACTGGCGAAAGAAGGAAGATTAAAAGGTCTCGACTAAGGGTAAAATAATCCAGACAAAACAGGACATTCCAAAACAACGAAAGAAAATTCTACCAACAAGCTGGAGGAGATGACTTAAAGACATACCAAAAAACGGATGCAAGGGAACCTAAACAATTTTTGAATAAAATATGGAAACCAAGAGGATATAATTAAAAAGCCAAATAGATAAGTAACTTGGGAAAAGAGTTAGAAAGACGCAAAGACGAGCAAAAGGAAAAGTACTCATAGATTAACTCTGAACAACACTGAAAAATATCGAAACGAAAAACGCCAGTCTATGATGACATACGTGAATTCTGGTTCAAAAATTTCTCCTCCACATATGACAGACTAACACTAAATGAACAGAGGCCCATAAGAAACGCACGTACCCGAAAGGATGACCAAATTGAGTACCACATTTATACAAAAGACCCCTCTAAGGAACCGCCCAAAAGAACTATAGACCCATTACTTGCCGACCTATAATATGGAAAGTAGTAACGGCACAAATAAGGGAAGAGATTTACGACTCGCTAACAATCCGCAGATTGTTCCCGGCTAACAGAAAGGCTGCCGCTATCGGACAAGAGGCACAGGAGTTCTTCTTTACACAAATCAGCAAATTGTCAACGAGAGTAAGACGGGAGGAAAAAACTAAGTATGGCCTAGATTCAATCCAAAAAGACATATGATATAGTCCTGCAAAGCTGGATAATAAACTGCCTTAATATGAACAATATATCAGATGAAGTCATACACTTTATCGAGAAAACCATGAAAGGCTAAAGAGAGTAATTGACAGCAGGTCAGATATGCAGTATCAGTATTACTATTTGTAATAGCGATGATGCCACTCAACCACATACCCAGGAAAAGCATAGCCGGCTGTTCTCATTCTTTGTCCATTGTTATCGATGAGGACCATCTGATCAATGTTTTGATTGAGAACAGGACTGGTGAATGCTGGGATGGCTAATTACGTCTATCTGTGCGCGGAAGAATCTTGACCAGTGAGAACAAGGAAAGGTAGTGGTTGTGGCTGATGTGGCAGTGGCTTTTCTAAGTTTCTTGCGTTTCTATGTTTATCACTTTTCTTCTGGCTTCACAGATTTTTCACTCCACGTTTGACAATTTCACACCACTTGCCTCTGCCCTGTGCCAAATATTCCAGGCAATTAGGGATGATACCGAAATATTTCATGAAGACCTTAAGTGTGTCTTTGAAGTGCCTATTCAGGCGTCCTTGCTAGTGCTTGCCCTGAGACAGTTCATCGTAGAGCAGTTTCGTCGGGAGGCGGTGATCTTTCATGTGGACAACATGGCCGGCCCAACGTAGGTATGATTGATGGTGTAGATTGTAGGAAGAGAAGCCTGAGTTAAAATTTCAGTGTCGTGGATGTGTTTTTGCCATGTGATGCCGTGAATCTTCGTCAGACAGATCGTGCAGAAGGGTTTTAGCTTTTCTATGTGCCGTTGACAATTAGTCCAAGTTTCAAAGCCAGAAAAGAGGGTGGTAAGAATGACAACTCGTTATACTTTGATTTTAGTTTCTTCCAAGATGATTACAGCCACTAAAAACAATACTGACTACACTAGGATTAACGGAACAGAAAGAACTAGAAAACAAAAATGGAAAAAAAAATCAAATCTTTGGACGTTTTAATTGACGAACAAGGGAAATCTCACTCGAGAAAACGAGGAAGTGACTAAGAAAATGAAGCCTTAAGAGTGAAATTGAATTTCTTTTAGTAGTAACGCTATAAGAACCAATAATATCTAAGCAAGAAAAGATAAGACACAACAAAACAGCAGATGTAGGTTATGTGGTGACGAAACGATCAATAGCAAAATAGTACAGAAAGAATATAAAACTAGACACGGCTGGATGGGCAAGGTCATCCACTGGGAATTGTTCAAGAAATTTAAATTTGACTATACGAACAAATGTTATATGCACAACACAGATTATATCCTAGATAATGATACGCACAATCTCCCATGGGATTTTGAGATGCTAATTAGTCACCTAATCTCGGCTAGACGACCAGACTATAATAATCAAAAACAAAAAACAAAAAAAGAGAACTTGTCACGGCTGACAAAAGAATAAAATTGAAAGAAAGTAAAAAGAAGGATAAGTAGCTCGACATTGCAAGGGTATAGGAAAATTATGGAACATGAAAGTGATGACGATACCAGTTGTAATTGGTGCTCTTAGTACAGTAATCAAAGGTTAATAAAGAGACCGGTAGAATTGGAAATAATAAGACGATTAAAGACGATCAAAACTACAGCATTGTTGAGATCGGCCAGAATACTGAAAAGAAACCCTAGACACCTGAGAAGAACTTGCTGTATCTAAAACTCCAGTGAAAGACCTTCTGCTAACACTGAGGTGAAAAACGCACAAGGAAAGGCTATGGAACATGCAGGTGACAATTATACTCATTGTAATTGGTGCGTTTCGAACAGTAACTAAAGGATTACTAAAGGGACTGGGGAATTGGAAGTTGACGGTCGATTGGAGACCATCCAAACTACTTCATTGTTGAGAACGTCCAGAATACTGAGACAAGTCCTGGAGGCCTGAGGAGACTTGCTGTCACTCATACTCCAGAGAAAGAATATCAGCTAACGCTGATGTGAAAAACTTTAATGAGTAAATGATAATAATAATGATAGTAAAAAATTACAATTTTTAGTGATACAATTATCAAAGTTTAAATATAATATTGACAATAAGAATATTAACAGTAATTGGATTGATAGTATTTAAATATATACGAGGTGCATACGATAAATTTCCAGACTTTTTTCGTATGAGCACTTTTATTGATATACACACGTGAAACTCTAGTCCCCTTCAAATTAATCTCCTCCAGCTGCAATGCACTTGTTGTACCGTTCCAACAATGGAGGTCCTCTTGTATGAGCGTGTCAGTGACCTTCGTCACAGCCTCTTTCATCTCCTCGGTAGCGTCATAACGACAGCCTCTGAGCTTAGGGAATAACCAAAGGTCACAGGGAGTAAGGTCTGGACTATAGGGAGAGCGAAGGACTTTCTTGATGCTCATCTTCGTCAAATATTCTGTGACTAGGATGGAGTTGTGGACTGGTGTATCGTCCTGGTGGAAATGCCACTGACCCGATTTGAAGAGAGCTGGCCTCTTCCGACGGAATCTATTCATGAACTCCCTTAAAACCTCAACATAGTAACCCTAACCCTAACTCTAAGCCTTTGGTCAATCAACTCTGGTGTATTGACTTCCTTACTACTCCCATAACTCTCATCATACGTCACAGACTCCCTGCCTTCCTTGATTCACTTATGCCACTCATCAACTGCTCGAAAAGCAGTCTGAAGCATTGCATACGTTTTTGTGGCATTTTTTTCCAAGTTTAAAACAGAATTGTATTGCATATCGTTCTTCCTCACTCCCAGATTGCATTTTTGAAATTCACCTGCTGTAACAATAAGGCTTTAGTAGAGTGTATTCCAATTGCTGCTGTAGACGTTCCTTTGAACCTGAAATCATAAAAATTGGTCAGTTATCTCATAAGATGTATAGCCATAACATACTAAATTTTCAAGAGTCTACAACAATTTTAAATACCTGTACGAAAAAGTCTGGAAACTTATCGTATCACCTCGTATATATATATATATATATATATATATATGTATATATATATTAAAAAACAATAGATTTCAATCTTGAATAGAAATCAGACAAAAAAATCTTTTACTAAAGATAAGTTTGATATTAGTCATACCATTTATTGCAACGCTTTAATAAATATACAGATAAATAAATATACAGATCATTTGTTAAAATCAAGTAGGTCAACTTGGCTGAATGATACCAGCTACTGAGTTTCATGTAGATCTAGTTTTAAAAAAAATTGTAGATAAATAACGATACATGACACCAGACATGGATATCACACACAGGTTTGGCGTCAGCCTCTAGCCTATGTTCTTTTGCCCCACCACCCCAAGGCAGCTTTTGAATTAAAAAAAAACTTCCTGTTTTTTAACGAGTACTTTTTAAACTTTTCTCTCCATTATGTGTGACTATTTGAAGAGAATGGTTACTTTTATTAGTGCCCTGCTGAAATAACTTTATAATAGCCAAATGACGGTCTGTTGGGTTTTTCTTCAATATATATATATATATATATATATATATATATATATAAGCAGTGTCTCATCAACCGAAAAAGACATCGACACGCGGTTAACGAATGCATGGACAACTATCGATAAGCTATCGATCATATGGAAGTCAGACATGTCCGATAAAATGAAACGCAGTTTCTTCCAACTAGCGGTCGTGTCGATACTGCTATATGGATGCACTAGATGGACGCTAACAAAACAGCTGGAGAAAAAGCTAGACGGCAATTACACAATAATGTTGAGAGCAATAATGAACAAGTCCTGGAGGCAACACCCAGAAAGCACCAACTATTCGGCCACCAACCTCCCATCACGAAAACTATCCAAGGTAAACGAACCAGACATGCAGGACTCTGCTGGAGAAGCAGGGACGAGCTCATAAGAGATGTACTCCTATGGACCCCCACATATGGCCGAGCAAAAGCAGGACGACCAGCTCGAACATACATTCAGCAGGTATGTGAGGAGACGGGATATAGCCCTGAAGACCTGCCAGAGGCGATAGATGATAGGGAGAAGTGGTGAGAGAGGGTCAGAGATATTCGTCCTGGCGGCAAAACATGATGATGATATATATATATATATATATATATATATATATATATATATGTATGTGTGTGTGTGTGTGCGTGTGTGTGTGTGTGTGTGTGTGTGATTTTTGCAAGAAGTGAGGCTCTTTCCGGCAGACGATGTTAAATTTCAGTAATCAATAATTATAATCTGGTTTAAAAGTAAAGCAAGAAAAAAAGTCTTTGTGCACACAGCAACCAATGTTTTCTATGTCCGATTTTTTAGTACGATTCTCGTAGTTTATTCGAAGCATGACTATTTTAGTACAAAAATAAATAGGTTACAATTCAATAAACTAAAATTTGCCGATAGCATAGCTTGGCCAAATCTGTACCTGGTTGAATATACGCATATGTATATGTATATTGGCATGTGTTATTATTAAATGTAAAAATAATGAAGAAAATGGCAATGTCAAAAGAGATTTATCATTATGAAAAATAAATAAAATCTGTGTCGATCGAAAGACCAAAATGTACATTAACTGTGGTGTTATATGAAAAAAAAAATACGTAATATGTTTTCGAGTTGAATTTGTTGATGAAAACGGTGAAGAAATAGTACTTGTTTTGTTTTTGATTGGATAATCTAAGACTGATGGACAAGGGAATTAATTGTAGTGGTGGATACAGAACTTTTTTAAAATTTGAATACTAAAAATATGGAAGACTCAAATCACGTTATCGGAATTAACACCAATTTATTTTCCTCACTGCAAATATATAGGTATAGATAACCTTATTTCCTTTTTTCCCTGTAATTCATTTACAAACAAAACACACTCATACACAGAGACAGAGACAGAGACAGAGATACAGAGAGAGAGACAGAGAGATTATGTGTGTGTGAGTGTGTTTCTGGGCAAAACAAATTAGAAGATACACGTAAATTCTCACTATGAGGACTACAGATCTTCGCTAACGAGACTAAGGGATTTATCAAAATATACAGTCAGTTTGTGATCGGCTAAGCGACAAATATCGACCAAATTTTAGGGATAAGCGATATCGACGTCCAGCAGCCATTTGGGATTTATTACAATTTGTCAAAGTAATTATATTTCCTTGAAAAAATTAGAATATCACTTCGTGTCATCTTGTTTTTGAGACCAGTTCAGAAGGAAATTGTAAATTGGCTATAAAGTGAGTGGCATTATTCTTAGACTACGTGTCTGATTCTTTCTCTCTTGATATATGATCACCCTCATGAAATCCTCATCCTTTCATGCCATATTTTTCTCTTCGTAATCTGCTAAATTTTCCTTTTTTGACGCCCGCAACGGTAGAATTGTGAGTAAATTTCACATGATCTTTTGTATATTCGAGTAAAGGGAAACGGAACTGTTGATTAATCGTCAGAACATTTCAAGACAAATGTACAGATTTTTGTAAAGATTACTTTGCAATTCAACAAAACCATTTTCGTGGCCGTGAAGCAAATATAAAATTATCTATGATTTAAAAAATATATATTCACTAGAGAGTTTTCCGACTTCGATTATCTGGTATGATATAGTAATCTTGATGACTAGATTTGTGAAACTTAGAATTGCAATATATATATATATATATATATATATATATATATATATATATATATATATATATAATCACTACTGATTTGAGAGATTTTTTATTGAATTGATGGATATCACATTTTTAGCCGAGATCCTTGCATCTATATGTCTTTGTGGTTGGTTGGTTGGTTGGTTGTCTTTTACGGCATATCAACCCTAATAGGTTATGTAATGCCTCATTCATTTGAAGTGTAGTCGAGTAGGACCTGAAGGGTCCCGTTTCAGTAGCTACTACACTGATGTGTGGGGGAGGGTGCTACTTCTTTCCCTGGATTGCTTCACTTTACCATCGGTAGGTACCTAATATCACTTAGTGTTAAGCAAGGATATACAAGTACCAATTTTAAAGTCTTTGGTATGACTCAACCTGGGATTGAACCCAGGATTCCCAGACCACTGATGAACACTCTACCCACTTGACCAATGGGCCGGTAAACATATGTGATTTGTAAATGAATAGTTTTTGGCCACAATTTTCAAACCATTGAGAGCTCATTTGTAGGCACAAAGTTAAATGATTTTATGCTTTGTTATATAACACTAAGAGTTCTTTTTTGCACATTAAATGGTTTAGGTATTCCTTTATAAGACGAGTAACACTATTCAAAATTATTCTTTTTTTTTAATCACAGTTAAACGGTCCCAAGTATTATTATGCAATACTTATAATTCAATTTAATAAGAGGTGCATGTGGTTTAATGGTTATCGTCGTAGGAATTGGACCCGTTGATACGAGTTCAAATCCTGGACCAAACTGTTTGCATTTCACATAGCACAAATACCCTTGGGAAAGGTATGAATCAAATTATCCTCCCTCCAGCTATGGTTAAATAGTAGGGCAGACTGGGTTCTTCAGCCATGGTGAGGCAACTAGCCTAAGAGAAGGAAAACTCTGAATTCAAAAGCTGTTAAACTCCGCTTAAAAATTGACCTTGTGTCATATCCTGCCCGAGCGGAGGGGTTGGTAAATATGTATAATTCAATTCAATAATTATTTACTTACGCACAACTAATGGTTTCAAGTAAAGAAAAGAATTAAATATTTTGATATGACTTATAGACAGGACCTTCACAAGTACTACTTCTCCCTTGTCAAATTAAACCCGAGAATAATGTCGATGGATGAGTAATCTACATTCCCAAATCTGTAGATCTTGCACCTCACCATAAAATGTTTTAGTGTCATATCCAGAATACTCATCGGCTGTTTTTCTTTAGCTTGAAGCAGTGTGCCTTTAATGGTTACCATCACAGGAAATGAAATTGGTGACACGTGTTCAAATCTTGGAAGATTTTGATTTCACTTCGAACTAATGCACATGGGAAAGGTATGAATTAATCTTTTTTTTTTTCTTGTAAGTCGGACTAACTGCTAACCAATATATCTGTACCCCACAATTAACAGTTGTTAATAGGTTCATCTTATTCTCCATAAATACTGGGCGACACATCTAGCAAAGAAGAAAAAGAACTTAAAAAACAATACATCCAAGAGTTTTTGATGTTTGAGCACCAGATTTTGACCAATCATTTTTTTCTCAAAGAAAGGACTGACTACTTTTATTTCTTCTATCAAGGTTCTTATTTCTCTGTACAGGGCTTTTTTTTTCAATATTACAGAGCACACCAAAGTAGAGTAGCGTGACTTTTTAAGTAGAACAGACACATGCAGACACACAGACACACTCACGCACACGTATATTAAAAGCAAAAATCATTAACAAGGAATGTTTTAGAAATGTCCCCTCCCCTTATATTCAGCTGGAGTCGCGTTTCTGCCATGAAACCTCTTTTGATGACCTCCGACATATTAGCGGTCAATGTCGACGAGTTGATCCTGCTAAGAAAGGATATATCCCATCATATAAAAGAGAAAAGCCTATGTAACGTAATTAAAAGATGAAATTGATAAATCAATAAACAAATAAACAAATAAATAAATAAGGCAGACAATCTCCATGTTAATTAAAAATGACTACGAAAAAACTTGGGGGTTCGAAACCTCCTACGCAGGTATGGAACCACTGGAAACGAATATGTTTCTGCTATATGTTTTTGGCTGCTATAGCTTTTTGCGGTGTCCTTTTGCACACTATAGAAGCATATTCACCAGAAAAAAAATCTTGAATTTAAATATTACATCTTCATAACTGAGTATTTAGGGCGACGGAAAATCACGGTAGCAATATATATATATGGAAAATCAAACGATTGTCATCATTAAAAAAAGTGTTTATTTTTGCGGAAAAAAGGGGTTCGAGAGGCTAAGAATTTTGTAGGTGTATTTTTGCATTTATTGATCTATCAGCACTTACGCTGTGGTTTTCAAATTTCCATAAGATTCGAAGACGACAAAATTTGACTTGCCGCAAAAAAATTTGTTGTATCAAAACCCAAAATATTTTAGAATTCTTTTCCCTCGTAGATTGTTTAAAATACATTTTAACCAGTTAGTATAATAGTTAAATGATTGACTTTCAATATCTTGTTTCGAGCCCAATTCAATCGTATAGATAAGCAATAAAATATATGCTCCTACAGTAGATTTATGGTTCTATTCTGTGAATCTACAAAAAATCCTCTGATTTTATACTTTTTGAGTAAAAATCTAACATTCTGTTCCTTCAAATTTGCATTTTATTTTCAACATTGCTCAATTACTCTAACGTGAAGTTATTAAGTTAAGATATTCGTACTATCATTACTGTCTTCGCCATACCTCAATGATAAAACATTCTAACTGAATATGTTCACATTTTAAAAGCATGAATATACATTCTCTCTTAGGCAGTAACAAAATCACACACATATTTTATACAGTAACCCTATGATTGTCACGGTCCTTGATTGTGGCCTTAGTTCCCTGACTACCGCCTGGGTTTCCGGTTAATTGGTTTATCAAATCGCTCAGTGCCTAAGTAGTGTTTGAAAGATCCACATACGGGGGAATGACTTAATCTATCCGATATTTACGATATAGGCAGTTCGGATTTTGGCAATTCAAAGACAAGAAAACTTCTCGGTTTATAATTAAATAAATATTTACTAAAGCACACTGATGTAATAATGTACACCATATATATATATATATATATATATATATATATATATATATATATATATATATATATGTGTGTGTGTGTGTGTGTGTGGAAATTGTGCCATGTATTGTTGTATTTGAGAGACAGAAAAGAGAGCTACATGTTGCTTTCAATAAGTTTCAAGACTTTTTTGTACAAGCATTTAAAATTGTCGTAGACTCTTGAACATTTAGTATGTTATTGCTATACATCTTATGTGATGACTGAGAGTTAGACTTTTGCTTGAGAGGATTTAGTTCTTGCTGGGTTTTTCTTCTTCTCTTGTCATCGGTTTTGACAACAGGCATTTTTTTCTCACCGTAAAACATGTATTTTTTGCATTCCCGATTGGTTAACTAATAACTTATCATTTCTTATTCTTCTCCGACATTTTGACTGCTCAGAAAATAAAATGCGTTGATCTACGTATCTGGGAATAGCACCCAATCACGTATTAGAATTTATTTGGTCATTCAATCAAGCCACAATATCGGGTATTGGTTAATTAAGGGTCATAGCCAACAGCTATTTAATCTCTTTTTACATTAACCAAAAGAAAAACCAAAGATCTGATTAATCTATATAAAGCCCAGATTTGACTTTTTAACCCCAACAGGTAAGTGACGTCACGAATTTAAATGGGTCAAGGCATCAATAAACTCTAATGTTCTTACAAGCTTACTTTTTTTTTCCAGAATTTGAAAGTTCGGTTTGTCCAAGTCCATCACTGACCTTTTGAAGTGACTTTTGAATTCCTTTTTAACTCAATAAGTTTGTTTTTATGTTTTTATAAAAGTAAAATCACATTGTTTGATAAAAAATACATCATACTCTTCTTAGATTTTTAGCACCACTGAATCCCACATATTTTCCAACTGGATTTGGGCGATGCATGTTGCTTCATTACATGTATTACTTTTTATTTCTTGTAATAAATATTGGAGAATAGTTACCCTCTAACGAATATTATTTTTTTACAAGAAAATTCTTTGCAACTTCTGGTTTTCAACAAACGTTTCACTCAATTTTATGAAATTGATTTATTTAATTTGTAGGTAATTGTCTTATTAAATCACTTACTCATTTATCGGCTACATATATTTTACACACCTCTTCCTCATGGGCAGAATGCGTTACGAGGTCATTTTGCTAGAGGTTTGAATTCAGACTTTCCCTTCACCTAAACCCTTTGCCATACCAACGTTTAAGATCCCAATCTTCTCAACTGCTTACACATTGTTGGAGAGATAATAAATGGATTCATATACTTCCGAAAAGTATTAGCTCTGAGTAAAATGCCAACAGCCTTGTCTTAGATTTGAACTCGGATTATAATTTCAATTTCTTACGAGGATTACAACACATTTGTAGCCAATGAAGTCCCTATCTCAACGACGAGAATATGTTCCAATTTGGTAAAATAGCAGCTTCGTCATTAAACTGTATTCACGGGTTATAGAGATTCGATATCACGTTCGATGGTAAAACCTTGTATCTTATTTCCAACAAGCGTTGGCTAGCAGTCAGTGTGACAGGAGGGAACCCAGCCCGTTGGCTTTGTGAGGAGATAGAACAACTCTTGGCGAATGCCTGCAGAAGAAGGTCTCTGAAAAAGTTACCGACCAGGTGCAAAATCCACTTCCCATGGAGAAATGTAAAAAGGAAGCGAATGCAGTCTCTCATGCTATCAGAACAGTTTCTGTTCCAGTTGGGGAAGAAATTATCGCCCACTTCCTCTGAGACTTCTTCTTTACCAACAACAAAGGTTTTGAAAACCTCCAAGAATTCGAAAGGGGAATGGTTGAGTGCAGGAAAAGGTGGGAGGACATCAAAGTTATGAACTTCTTTCAAAAGTTTCACCGGAAAAGCATATCGTTGGATAGGGATCACAATCAATCTCAGCAATAACAACAACAATAACGAAAAAAGCAGATGGGCTGAGTAAGCTCCCAGAATTCAAAAAGTGGCAGAAAGAAAAAAAATCGGCCCTTTCTTCGGAATCTTCTCGTTCTATCCCATCTTCTCCCAAACCACAGACAATCAGATCACATTTAACTCTACCAGGCTGGCAGATGCTGCCCAACAAAATGACGACCCTAAGACCGAAACACTCAACTGGAGTTCCTTCTCCATCATTGCCATTTGATGAATCAACATCCAAATCAGCGACAGTAATAACAACAGCAGCAAAGACTAGAAGAGTAGTAGCTGATGCAAAATCACAACTTCAATAACAACAACTGCAGCAACAACAGCATCATCAACATCATCTTCTGTAACAGCAGCAACGATTCCTAAGAAACGGCAACGGAGCTCATCCGTTGGCAGTTCGGAGGATGAGCTACCTAAATACATCTATAAATGGATTGGTCGAGGTAAAAGCGGAATATACATGTAGTGTGTATCCTGATATCCTGGGGAGGATAAACAGACTTAAGCTTTAACAACTCAAGTAATTAAGGGTCCTCCACAACTTCAAAAAAGTCGACTGAAAGGATGGGAAGAATCCTCAAGAACTTTTGATACAATGGGTGATTAGGTCGGGCCGAAGATCATACGGAATCATAAATATCGTTGGAGAAGTCAATCGGATTCTCACTCCTTGTTATAGAGGGAGAGATGGAGAAATTTGTCTCATGTAGAGTCTCTATCGATTTTCATTTTTCACTACATAGGACACTGAAGCTAGCTTTTCCGCAGAATTTTGTGGATTTTGCTCTAACAGCACCACCAATAAAGTGATAGATTTGGATCTATCAGCCTGACTGTCAGCATCCTGACTCCCATTATATTTAGTTCAGGCTCCAAACCCCTCTAGTTATGAGATCGGACTAGTTTGTTTGAATGACCATGGACTGAAATCTGAGTCAAGGAGGAGTCAACTTTTTTCTCAACTCCACCTCCCAAAGGTGGATATTTCTTGTTTAAAGGAGATCAACTTTGATTCCAAATACAGTGAGGGTGTACATTCAAAGATATACGAGCCTTTCTCAGCCTACGTTGACAGTCCTGTTTGAGGGGGGGTTGTCTGATACGTTAAAACATTAAAGCGATGTGTGCTCTTGTTTTGCAAATCTGGTGGGCAGACTTTGCTGGACTTTAGTTTAAAGGGCAGGGCGATTGATCCATTGGGATTTATGTGACCAATGCCATTAATGAGCCTTCCGACTTCTTTTTCAGCACATCGAAACCTTTGCGAGGTCATCGAGGTAGGTAATTTTAGTGGTTTATTGGAGCGCCATCCTTAATCCCGAGATAGCTTGCGGGGAGCGAGACGCGTTTCTAACAAAGTGGATTAAAAAAGTTTCAAGAGTTTATAGCGAGACTCGAACTTGTCTAAAAATTCCACTTCTTTAGTTGGACGGACGGTCTGTGCAAGATACTTGGCTTTTGAGTCGGTTCGTTGTCCAGCTAGAGAAAAAATGGTCGGGGGTCATGGAAAAGATCATGGCCGCTGCCGCACTTCCTCTCCCAGTGCCCTTCTAGTGAATCAAGAAAGAGACTTGTTTCGGTTCGTTTGAGGCAAACAGGTTTCTTTTGGTGGGTCGGGAGATGTCACATTAGCCCTTCCGATGGTTGCCTCGGAGTATGAATGTCGGCACATGATCTTATACGTTGTGACTCAGTTCCCAAGGTCGAATGTTTACACAACATGATGAGAACCGTGGATTTTTAAAAGATACCATATTCACCTTCCCGGACTTGAGAAATGTGCTCTCGAATGATGAAGAGACGCTGATTGCCTTGAAATGAGGGCTCATTCTATCGCGAATGTCGACACACCATAACAGTTTTCTCTCGGTTGTGGACTGGTCTTTCTGGCCACCAGCCCTTAACGAGTAGGGCCTTATATCGAATGTTTGGGAACGGGGGTCGTTTGAGAGGATTTAACTGACGTGCTAGGCGTGATGAAGGAGGAAGGCGGCATATTTTGGTCGTGCGCTCCAGGGATAATTCTTCATTCATCTGGCTGATTTTTCGAAGCCTCCTCGGGGTCTGTAATAGGGTTTCCTCAGTGCGTTTAGCAATTTCAAGTAGTGATATGTTGGAGTCGATCGTGCATGCCTTCTTTCACTTTCGTAAAACCATCGGTCAATCTTTACATGTGCTTTGTCCTAGAAGTCACTACTGTATGTAGCAATATAGTTCCACTGCTTAACAGGACTAAAGATTATTTTTCTCTCCTTACTTTCCATTATGTGAGCCCTGATTTTGACGGCACGACAGAAAGAATTCTACTCAGGTGAATCTTTCAATCAAAAGTGCCTATACGAATAAAAGGCTGGAAACTTATCGTATGCACCTCGTATATATATATATATATATATATATATATGAATTGTAATATTTTACTTCTCATAGGGCATTGTTGCGAATAAAATTTTAATCATCCCCCTTTCTTACGTTGATTTAAATGATGGATTAGTTTGGCATTGACTGGAGTGATTGCTTGTTTTTGTGTTTGTGGTTTGAAAGATTTTCAGTATAATGATTTCGTTGTGGGGGAAAAGCATACTATGATATGTTCTGGGTCAGTAAATACAACTAGCTAAAGTTAGGATAGCAATGACCAACATTCCCACTTTTTGCAGCCTTGTACCATATTTATGAATTCATTATGAATAAAGAAAAAAAGAAAGAAATACTGGCGAACAGAAAAAAAAATTCTTTTTAACCTGCTGGATAATGCAAAAGAAAATGAACACAAAGCGATAACTTAAAATCTCAGTTATGAATAAATACTTGGGGAGACTGTTTGTTTAGTTTTGGTTTGGTAGCCTAAGAGACGAAGAATTTTAAATCAAAACGAGATTTACCACGCTTTGAAGAATGACCTCGTGTCATATCCTTCTCGGAATTAAGGGTTTGGGTATATATATATAGTTATTTTAACTTTATCTCTAGTGATTCGTTCTTATAAATTCAGCAGATAAATATGACAAGATAGTTCAGACTGAATGAGCAATACATTTTGTGTATAAAAATAGATATGGAGTGTATTGTATATAACACTCCGAAACGGACGGGTGCACTACAAAAGAAACGAAGAGTCAGCAACAAACTTGATTCTCGCCATTGGCTTCCAACAATTTTGACTGGGTTTTTGTTTTTCTTTGTCGAGATTGTTCCATTGGTTACACCGCCTACTTTTCTTCCATCATGAGTCAGTCAATAAACGTTCCGTAGAGTGGGGTGAATTGCAGTGGGAGTGAAAGATGATATTTATTAGTGTGTATTGAAAGATATTTTCCTTTTTTATAGCCCATTACATTAATTATTATTTCATGTATACCCGAAATCACTACCTTTGACCTTAATAAATCAAACTGGTTTAGCGATTGATTTAAACACATTTAAAATATCTTGAGTTATTTTATGCTAAACAGGATTATTGTACGTTTATATCTAGATTTGTTTTGCATTTGTTTATTTACAAGTTTTTTTTCACCCAAACATATCGAACACAAATATTACTAAAGCAGTTTTATTTGACCGAAAAATATTATCCACTCCGGTTCTAAAAGCTTGAATGTGAGTAGATCTGTGGGTAATACCGGTAAAGTAGTTGGTTTTACGGAAGGGTCTTAGCCCTCTGTAAGGGATACAGTATGTGTTATCTCAGGCACACTCATAGAGCCCATTATTACATTAGAAGTTGTGTATGTGACCCATCGATCCGGAAATTGTGAGGTATCACATATCCGATGAGACCGCACTCCCTCTAAAAAGAAAATGCTCTTATTTTGAACAACATATTTCTAAATGATTTGTTTGCAAAATTTTTTACAGCACGATAAGCAGAAATAATGATCCTGTATATAATATAAATTGACATTATCACCAGTGCCATCAAAAAAGCCTCCATCAAATGATGAACCTGGGATGGTTTCGGAGCAAAAACAACTTTAATACTAACATAGGTTGCCCCCTAGCTATAACTTGCGATATCTTTGTTTATTTTATGTCACAGAGTCGCGATTCCAGGTCTGTGCAGAAGCAGCTTACGACTGATCTTGGAGATTCTAGGAATTTTTTCGTTTTTCGGCTTGTGACAAGCTCTTTTTAAATAGAAGGGCAGACTGATTTCTTCAGCCTTGGTGAGGCAACTAGTCTTGGAGAAGGAAAACACTGAATTCAAACCTGTTAAATTCCGCTTAAAAATTGACCTCGTGTCATGTCCTGCCCGAGCTGAGGATTTGGTAAATATGGGTGACAAGTTCCTTTTAATTAGTAAAGCGGAAGAAGAAATAACGAAAAAACTTTAGAACCTGACTTTAATGAGATATATCCCACTAATGCAATCGTTTTTTTATGCATTACTCTTGAAGATCTTCGTACTTTATAAACTTATAATGATATACCCAGCCATTAACTCAATAACATAAACACATATTGAAACAATTGACCAGGTCATGAAACTTGAATACTGTTAAAAAGGTGAGATCATTGATGGTTGCACGAACTGAAGAGTAACTATAGATTGGGAATATGATCCCAACGTGAAATTGTAAAAAAAAAAATAATAGACTCATAAAAAATCGCCGTGGCGTAGGGGTCAACCTCTGGATTGTGATGTAGCAAGTGGGTTCGAACTCCGGTCTCGGTATTACGTTCACTTTTGCATTAATAACCTTGCCTACCATCACACCAATTGGTTATATGCCACTACTACTCTATTTCAACATAGAATGATTTGCCATTAAATAAACCACAAAAGTTAATATGCCAAATCAATAATGTACTTTTTTATTGATTATGTGTTTGGACACAATAATATGTAAATTATTCCAATCTCATACACACGATTTGAACACAGTTTCGATTATTCCTTTCAAATAAAAATAATTTTTAAAACGTCTTAATTATTCTTTTCAAATAAAAATAAGTCCCACGCACTTTCATGCATTCATGTCGAAGTAGCAAGAGAGGGTCAGGGATATCCGTGCTAGCGGCACAACATGATGATGATGATGATGATGATGTTTCCCCATATACATAAGTCCTAATTATTCAAATTTAACAACAATTACAGCAATTATGATGATTTAATACTGTAACTTCTACTACTACTACTACTACTACTAATAATAATAATAATAATAATAATAATATTAACAGCAACAATAATGCTTAGCTATGAATTATTACTTTAAGTAACTATTAATATTTTTAAAAATTTGCTTAGATATACGGTATAAAAATACAAGATATCTTGTAAGAGTTGCTATACGGCATTTTTGGCAGATAAAGGATCAAGGATCGGGAAAAATTATGGAAATTTTCACTGACCACAGCTGAATCTAACAGTGCTACAATTAATATTGTTTTTATTTCAATCCTTGCGATTTTTCACACTAGCGTAGGCTGTTAGTCTTTCACTAAAGACTGAGTGACTACAAGTTTCCTCTCCAAGAATCTTCGAAATATTCTAGCCGATCTTCCAAATTATATTGTCTGGATGGTCTTGGTTCTTCCTATGATTTCTCATTCCTTCAGTCTTTTTCCAATGTTAACCATTTTTACAATTGGTATCACCATCACCCTCTTATTTTACTGATATTTTTTTAGTTCATGGACAAGGTCCAAGTATTTGTTTATTTTTTTCTTTTTCTTTGATTTTTACTCAGTGATCGCCCAGGGCAGCAAAATTCGGTAAACAGTGAATATTTTTTTCCCTTCTTCACTAATACTTGGTCTAATTTTCTGGCTGGAATTTTGCAACTAGTTTGTATCACAAAATCCTGGAGAATTTTATCTGTCTCATTTACCAGGATACATTTTGATTTTTACTAATACATTTTGGTGGTATGGTAGAGTTACAGTCTTAATTCCCCGTCGATTACCTTCCCCACCAATTCGTACCTAGTCACGTATTCTTTTACTTTTAATGTTGTATTCGCTTATGTGATTAACTCTTTCATCTCTTTCACTACATAGTCAGTATTTGCTATTCTGTTACATATCATCAATAAATTTCATTGACATAATTAGTCCTTATGGGATTATTTTCTGTTAATATTAATAGAGATTTTAGTTCTTCTCTTTAGGTTTCCTCGTCAGAGTCATGCCCAGGTCATCTCGTGTGCTATTTCCTTAGTTTATCGATGATAAATACCCATATTGTTAGTTTTCTTGGTATTTTTGTTTTCTAAATGTTATTATAAATGTTTTAATTAAGTTACTTCTGTTATTGCGGTTATTGTTTGCTGTAATCGATTTCTTTCTGCTTTTTCTAAGCGTCTGTCTCTATGGTGTGGTGTATCAAAGTAAGTTTGATGTTTCACAGACTTTTATTCCAGTACTTACTTCATGCAAACATCTCCAGACTCCATCAGTTATATTATAATTATATGCATGAGAAATTTTGGGTTTTTACCAAATTTCATTCATATATACAGATCAATTTAATGAAAGCGTTCGGTAAATTATTATTATTATTATTATTATTATTATTATTATTATTATTATTATTTACTCCTTTAGAGTTTTTAACATCAGTGTTAGCTGATGGTTTTTCACTGAAGTTTGAGTGACAGCAAGTCTCCTCAAGTCTCCAGGACTCGTCTCAGGATTCTGTCCGTTCTCAGCAATGCTGTCGTTTGGATAGTCTCTACCCGTCCAGCAATTTTCAAGTCCTACAGGCCTTTTAATAATCCTTTAGTCATTGTGCCTAACGCACCAATCACAATTGGCACAATCGTTACTTTCATGTTTAACAGCTTTTTCAATTCTCTAGGAAGGTCAAGGTACTTAGTCTTTCTTTTCACTTTCCCTCAGATTTATTCTGTGCTCCGCCGGGACAGCAAAGTCGACAATTTTGCAGATTCTCTTTTTATTTTGTTGATTATTATGTCTGGTCTTCTGGCCGGGATTAGTAGATTCGTTTGTATGTTAAAGTCCCATAGGAGTTTATGCGAGTCATTTTTTAGGACAGGTGCTGGGTCGAATTGAAATTTCCTGCATATTTCCCAGTGGACCACCTTGCCGACCCATTCGTATCTTGCCTTATACTCCTTCTGTGCTAATTTGCTGCATTCGCTTATTATGTGATTGATCGTTTCGTCTCTGTCACTGCATAGCCTACATTTACTGTTTTTTGGCGTCTTATCTCTCCTCGCTTTGATATGGTTGGATCTTATGGCGTTGTCCTGTGCTGCTACTAGGAGGGATTACGTTTCTCTCTTGAGGTTTCCTTTTCTTAGCCAGGTCCAGGTTTTCTGGTGTGAGATATTGTTTATTAGACGTTTAAAGCAGCCATAGAGTCGTTTTCCTTCCCATTTTTGTTTCCTAGTCGTTGTGTCTCTTTCGTCTATCGTTTTGTCCGTATCGTTTCTGATGGTTGTAATTAGTCCTCGTTCGTCTTTTTCTATGTCGTCTTCGAGCCGTAGTATGGATGCGCCAACGGTGTCTTTGATGCTAGCGAGTCCTCTTCCTCCCTCCTTTCTAGACACATATAGTCTGTCAACATCGTATCTGGGGTGTAATGCCTTATGCATTGTCATTAGTTTTTTTGTCCTTTGGTTCATTTGTTTAAGTTTTTCTGGGGTCCTCATGCGAAAGTGTCTCGAGTATCTGAATAGGGGCACAGCCCACGTATTTATTCCTTTGATGAGGTTTCTTCTGGAGAGTTTTGTCTCGAGTAGTTTTCTCTGAGCCATCTTCAACGTTCTGTAGTAAAAGTTTCTGCTGTATATTATGTGCTTTAAATGAAGAATCATTTTACTAATAAGCTGAGAATAATTATTTCAGGAATAGCTTCACTGTTGGACCGCGAAATTCTATTTTTGTAAAAATATAGAACCATAACACGTGATAGTGCAAAATTTCAGAATACTGGTTTGAAAACAAACACAAGTAAGCTAGGAACAAAAATAGAACGGGAAGGAAAACTCTTAACAATTTGATAGTCTTGGACTTTACTTAAGTTAAAAATTAACGGGAAAGTGTTGTTTTTTTTTGGGGGGGGGGCTGTTCATGTACAGCCATTATAACTATTCTTGGTCACATCTGTTTCAGGCGCGCAGATCATAATCAACCCCTGGGCCTGGTATAGCCACATTATATCACCCATGCCAAAAATGTCAAAACACAATATTGTACAACATAGGACCCAGGCAACAGGCTTGGATGTCATGACCGGCAGGTGCTCTCCTGATAGCCAACATAGGAGACCCGATCGTCATCCTACGAATTTTTCATGTACATAAACGACGACGTAACAAACCACAACGATCTGAGATTTAAACGCAAAAAAATGGACTAGGGAAGAGAATCAACTTACACTACAATGCTATTTTAGTAGCAACCCTTCACAAAGAGGATACAAGAAAAAATGATTGAGATTTGGCAAGAATGTCCGATATTCCTACAACTAGCCAAAGGCTTGCCGATCAAGTTAGAACAATAGTTAAGAAGGGTTTTCTGGTCTTGAATTTCTAGAAATCCAACAAAATACATCAACGAACCTATAACACAGCACTAGACACGTCAAGTGGTATCAAACAAAAACAGTCCAACGTAAAAGAACAGCAAACCTCCGCAAATGAAAACAGCTCACTCTAAAACGATACACTACCAAACAACCAGGAAGAAACACTATCACAAGAACAATAGAAAATCTAGAAAATTAAAAGAGAATCATGTGTTGTGAAAATACTAATCTACCTTCATTAAGAAACATAGAATGGAAAACACTTAAGATAGAAAGGAATAAAATAAATCACATACTACCTTACATACCGACGAATGATACAACCGAGTTAAATGAACTAATCTATGCAGGTGCAAAATTAGTTTGTGAGAAAACTGAGAGCACAAAGAAACAGTCAAAACCATAATGGGAAATTCGACTGGAAACGCTAATAAAAAAAACTAAGAAAAAAAGCCAGAAAGATAAAAAAAAAAAAGAAAAAAAGAGAGGCGCTGATATAAGCGAGAACAAAAAGGAACAGGCAACACAAGAGAAAATACCAGCAAAACTTGAGGAAATAAACCAGAATGTGCTGGCGAAAGAAGGAAGATTGAAGATTTATCGACAAAAGGGTAAAACAATACAGACAAAAAAGGACATTCCAAAACAAAGAAAGAAAATTCTCTCAACAATTGAGAGGGAGTGACACGAAAACAGACCAACAACCGGATATAAAAGAAATCGAACGATTTTGGACAAAAATATGGCAACCAAAGAAATATAACGAAAATGCTGAATGGATAAACAATATTACAAGAGAACTAGAGGGACTTGAAGAAGGTCCCAAAACTGAAGTACACATCGACTTACTCAAAACAACTCTAAAAAGAATATCAAACTGGAAAGCGCCTGGCCATGATGGAATACATAACGTCTGGTTCAAGAAATTCACCGCAGACTAGCACTAGAAATGAACAGATGCCAACAAGATGCGCATGTACCAGAGAGGATGACCAATGGAAATACTACATTAATCCAAAAGGGCCCTAGCAAAGGAACTGCTTCAAACAATTACAGACCCATAACCTACCTACGAATGATGTGGAAAATACTAACAGTACAAATAAGGGAAAAAAATATACTACTCGCTAACAAGCCGCGGATTGTTCCCTGACGAACAGAAAGGATGCCGTAAAGGATCCAGAGGCACTGCAAAATTACTCTACATAGTTCAACACATCCTAAATGAGAACAAGACAAGAGGGAAAAATCTAGATATGGCATGGATTGACTAAAAAGAGGCATATGATATGGTCCCACAAAGCTGGATACTACACTGTCTCAAAATGTACAAAATTTCACATGAAGTCATAAACTTCATCGCACAGACCATGCAACATTGAGAGTGGAGCTGAAAGCAGGAGGAAGAAGCTGAAACAAAGATCCAAAGAGGCATTTTCCAAGGAGATGCACTATCACCCTTACTATTCACAATAGCCATGATGCCACTGAACCACATTCTCCGAAAATGCGGTGCTGGATACAAACTCAGCAGATCGCAAGAGAAGATCAACCATCGAATGTACATGGATGACATTAATTTATTTGCGAAAAAGGAGAAAGAACTGGAAACTCTCATACACGGCGTTAGAATGTACAGTCAGGACATAGGAATGGAATTTGGCATAGAAAAATGTGTCATGCTCGTCATGAAAAGTGGCAAACGACATATGACTGATGGAATGAAACTACCAAATAACGACAAAATTAGAACTCTCGAAGAAAATGAAAGCTACGAATACTTGGAGGCTGACACCATCAAACAAGTGCAAATGAAAGATACGACCCGAAAAGGATATCTCAGGAGAATGAGAAAACTACTGGAGACAAAACTCTCCAGCAGAAACCTCATCAAAGGAATAAATACTTGGGCCGTGCCCTAGTTACATATTCGGGACCCTTTCTCAAGTTGACCAGAGATGAAATTAAAAAAATGAACCAAAAAAGAAGAAAACTAATGACAATGCATAAAGCATTACACCCCAGAGACAACGTTGACAGACTATATGTATCTAGAAAAGTGGGAGGAAGAGGAATCGCCAGCATCGAAGACACTGTCGACGCATCCATACAGCGGCTCAAAGACTACATAGAAAAACACGAACGAAGAATAATTACAACCATCAGAAACGATACGGACAAAACGATAGACGATAGAATGACAACAACTAGGAAATAAAAATAGGAGGAAAAACAACTCTATGGCCGGTTTAAACGTCTAATAAACAACATCTCACACCAGAAAACTTGGACCTGGCTAAGAAAAGGAAACCTCAAGAGAGAAATGGAATCCTTCCTAATATCAGCACAGGACAACGCCATAAGAACCAATCATATCAAAGCAAGAATAGATATGACGCAACAAAACAGTAAATGTAGGCTATACGGTGACCGAAACGAAACGATCAATCACATAATAAGCGAATGCTGCAAATTAGCTGAGAAGGAGTATTATGATAGACTCGACTGAGTCTACAAGGTGACCCACTGGGAAATGTGCAAGACGTTTCACTTCGACCATACAAACAAATGGTATATGCACAACCCAGCACCTGTCATAGAAAATGACTTGCATAAACTCCTATGGGACTTTAACATTCAAACGGATCTACTAATCCCGACCAGAAGACCAGACCTCATAATAATCAACAAAAATAAGAGAATTTTCAAAATTGTCGACTTTGCTGTCCCGGCGGACCACAGGATAAATCTGAAGGAAAGTGAAAAGAAGGATAAATACCCCGACCATGCTAAAGAATTGAAAAAGCTGTTTAACATGAAAGTAATGATTGTGCCAATTGTGATTGGTGCGTTAGGCACAATAACTAAAGGATTATTAAAAGGCCTGGAGGACTTAGAAGTTGGCGGACGGGTACAGACTATCCAATCGACAGCATTGCTGAGAACGGACAGAATCCTGAGACGAGTCCTGGAGACTAGAGGAGACTTGCTGTCAGTCAGACTCCAGTGAAAATCCATCCTTGTTGCGATTGGCCAGAAAACTACCGAATAG
Organism: Sepioteuthis lessoniana; assembly: GCA_963585895.1. Classification (NCBI taxonomy): domain Eukaryota; kingdom Metazoa; phylum Mollusca; class Cephalopoda; order Myopsida; family Loliginidae; genus Sepioteuthis; species Sepioteuthis lessoniana. Next base: position 85,560 of record CAUZXS010003624.1, read on the forward strand.
TTGAAATCGGCCAGAATACTGAGAAGAGTCTTGGAACGTTGAGGAGAGTTGATGTCATAGATTTTTGCGATGAATCATCGGCAAACGCTGGTGTGAAAAACATGAAAAGGAGTAGATTATAATATTAATAAAACTTATAATCTATAGCATTGTTGATATCGGCCAGAATACTGAGAAGAATCCTGGAAACTTGAGGAAACTTGCTGTCACTCGAACTCCAGAGGAAAACTATCAGTTAATGCTAGTGTGAAAATGTCTCAGATGAGTAAAATAAAACTTACAAATATTTGGGAATATTGGAAGCTGACAACATCAAACATTCAGAGATGAAAGAAAAAAATTTAAAAAATACGTCAGAAGAAAGAGAAAAACTACTTGAAATCAAACAACATTGCAGAAATCACAAAGAGACAAATACCTGGGCAGCCTACCCTCGTTAGATACTCGGGTCCATTCTTTAAGTGGGCGACAGAAGAATTTCAACGAATGGACCAGAGAACGAGAAAACTCATAACAATGCATAAAGCCTTATATCCCAAAAATGACGTAGACAGACAGTATGTGTCAAAAGAAAAATGAGGAAGTGGACTTACCAGCACTGAAGATAGCGTCGATGCATCGATAAAACGACTAGAAGACCACATAAAACAAGTGCGGAGGAAGACTTATAACAGCCATCAGGAAGAACACAGACAACACAAGTATCAATGGAACAAAAATAACCAGAAAATAAAAATGGGAAGTAAAAAAAAACTATATTTCAAGCGATAGCAAGCAAAATCTCACATCAGAAAACTTGGAGATGGCTAAGAAGGAGAAGCCTTTAGAGAGAAACTAAATCTATTCCGATATCAGCAGAAAACAAAGCCATAATGAATAACAATGTGAAAGCAAAAACAAATGAGCCGCAACAAAATTAGGAAATGTTGGTTCTGTATTGATAAAGACGAAATGATCAACCATATAATAAGTAAAGACATTAAATTAGCGCAAAGAAAGTAAAAGACCAAAAACGATTTAATGGACGAGGTGATCCACTGGGAACTGTGTAAGGAGTTTAAATTTGACCGTACAAACTAATGGTATATGCATAACCTAAAATTCGTCCCGAAAAATGAGACGCACACATTTCTTTGGGATCATCTACTCTTGGCCAAATGACCAGACCTACTGATAGTATACAAAAAAAAAGAACATACCATGTAGTGGAGTTTGCCATTCCGAAAGCGAAAATAAAGATCAGTACCTAGACTATGCTAGGGAACTGAGAAAAAACTATTGAACATGAAAGCGTCGGTGATACTAATTGTAATCAGGGCACTCGGTAGATTAACCAAAGATTTGGTACAGGGAATCGAGGAATAGGAAATAAGTTGACGCGAGAAGACCATCCAAACTATAGCTATTTTAAGTTCTGCCAGAATATTGAGAAGGGTTCTGGAGATTTTAGAAGACTTGTGGTCACTCAGGCTCCATTGAAACGCCGTCGGCTAACGCTGATGTGGATAACTTGCAAGGGATTGAAATAATGTTGACACTAATAATAATCATTTAGTAACCTCAATAAAATAATTTGCAAAGATATATTCTCTAAAGGATATAATACAAAACACTTTTAAATGTCTCTTTGGCCCATAAAATGGACAACAACAGGTACTTAGAGTCTAAACCAGATAGGATCTGCTTACAGGTTGTTGAACATGCTTACCAGAATACCAGAACATGAGCCGCCCAACCCAGGACACCTTTGTTTTTGAAAATATCTTATCTCTCTCTTGAGGTTACTGTCGCAGTTTTCTTGGCCTCATTGACAGAGCAGATTAATAATGTCAATAATTTAGTGAGGACACTGACTTTTGTTGCTAATAAGATCCCGTGACAGACTGACTTTTACTTAAATATATCCACCTTCCTTTTCGGCGCAGTCGGTCCTCGGCATTC
>CAUZXS010003624.1:90000-92500 GCA_963585895.1 Sepioteuthis lessoniana
AACTGAATAGTTTGAAATAGAAATGTTTTTGACAATTAAACCGTTCGTACATTTAAACTGCATGCTTATGCTAAACTAAATTATTTGAAATGGAACTGTTTCTGACATTGAAACTGTACTTACACTAAACTGATTCGTTTAATATAGAACTATTTTGACATTTAATTGTGTCTAAAAAACACTGTATTTATACTAAACTGAATTTGCTGAATAAGAACTGCTTGACTAAATTGAATAGCTTGAAATAGAAATGTCTTTCACAATTAAACCATACTTACATTTAAACTGCGTGCTTATGCTAAACTGAATTGTTTGAAATAGAAATGGTCATTTACAAAAAAATGTATTTGGCATTAAATAACCTACAAAGGTTGACATCCAAAAAAATCCAACCAACCAACCAACCAACGTACTGATGCTAAACTGAATTAGCTGAATTAGAACTGCTTGACTAAACTGAATAACTTGAAATAGAAATGTTTTTCTTGATTAAACTGTACTTACATTTAAACTGTGTACTTATGCTAAACTGAATTGTTTGAAATAGAACTATTTTCATAAAAATGGATTTGGTGTTAAATAACCTACAAAGATTGATATGCCATAAAACCCAAACAACCAACCATAAACCAACCAACCAACCAATATGAATGACCAAGTAAAGTACCAACAAAGAATCCATGATTTGCTTAACGTCGAAAGCAGGCTAAACAATTTCTGAAATACTTGGACTTTCTTCATGGCATCCATCAAGTCCAGACTTAAGCCCCTTTATTTCACCATATATGGCGTTTTAGAAAACAAAACAATCATAACTTCCTATCCAAATATTAGTTCGTTTAAGACTGCTATTACAGAGGAATAGAATAAAATAATTTGATAATTTTTTTTTAAGTAAAAAAATTGTTTTGAAAGCATTTTGATAAAATAATTCTAAAAAATGCCAGCCACATTGAGTAATTTTTCCGTTTTGTGTCTATCTAAATATTTGGTTGTTTATTTTTTAAAATCAAAATTAATCTTGTTTAATAATATAGTTGTTTATTATTATACTAGACTATTCTTAATTTTGCTGCAGCAGCCTATATATATATATATACATATATATGTATAACTTTTTGAATTTTTCCATAGATATAATTTCTACATCGTTTGTAATTGGTTTGTTGCAGGTGGTGGTGGGCTTTTGGTGGGAGAGCTGCATCACTGGGTTATAAATTATCAAAAATCCGCATCTTTTAAAATAAAAGAATTTAATCTCAATTCAATTGCTAGATTTTCTTCGTTTTTTGGAGGGGATTGGGCTCCCGTGGAATGCAAAGAAAAGTGCAGCAGGCCGCAGTTTGCCCACTCCTTGTTTATAGCAAAAAATATTTTAATATCACAAGAAACTTTCTTTTGACGCTTTTGAATATGGCGTCAAATACAACAAAGTGCCCAAGGTTTGGACAGATGCCTATCATTAAGATTTTGTTGTTAAGAATTTTAAACTCTGTACAATAGACAAAGAAACGTATGATGTGTAAAGAGAGGCAAACCTTTTTTAAATACGAACCAGGATCAAATAAACAGTGAATGAAGAAAAATTTTGGACTCTGTAGTCAGTAATGACGATCATGTTGACAGTCTTTTGCGATATTAGAAGACCTATCAATATTGATTTTAAGAAAAAGGTACCACTGTAAACAATGTTTCCTCTTACAAACAATTTACGTAAAATTCTTATATATTAAATGAATCTTATAGATATGATCAGACGGATATATAGATATATGTTATGGTAATTTTTTTGTTCGGTTCTCTTTATTGCTTATCAATAGACGCCACCTTTACAGATGAGTAGCACTCGTAACCAGACGGAACTATTTGGTCATGGCCGTTGACTTACGAGGTTCCTCTATCCAGCATATGTTGATCCACACTGTTTACGTGTCTATGGATTTATCTGCTTTTTTTCACATCTAGCATTCCACTTACCATAGCATCCATTGCTATACGCTTGTGTGGCCCTTATAATACTCTCCACTTTCGGAGACTGCTATTCAATCGCAAGCAGGATGACTATTGCGAAGTTTTATGGTTGCATGAGCGATGTTCTCTGATGGATTCCTACAGATGGACGCGCCCCTAATGGCCGACCTGCAAGTCTTATATACATCGACATTGTGCAGACAATGAATGCTATCTAGAAGACCAAACAGGAACATTAATAAGGACGGATAGAACCGACTTGAATATATATATATATATATATATATATTGAAAAGATAGATTTGTAGTGAATCAGACAGTATGATAGAAAGATGTGGAAAGTTGGAAAAATCAAATACTCAACACAGATTTAGATGTGTGCTATTTCGTTCGGGATTTATTTTATCTTCACCAACTTCTTCTGAGACTGTTTTCTGAGTTTTTCTATTTAAAAGCATGTGAGGAGAGTGAAGTGGGTATAGTTGTAGCAAGTAAAGTTGGTAGAGATTCAAAGTCAAATGTATCAGGT